>JAMXBB010000001.1:158680171-158728501 GCA_024138015.1 Lumnitzera littorea | reverse complement strand
ATGCTATGTGTGTGAATGATACTCTGTTGTGACAGGAGTTCAACTCCTTGGTGTGCTGTTCTGCATATTTGCATGGATTCTGTATTGTGTGAACTTATTGGTCACCTCTGATTATCACTAATGATTATTCGACTAAAGTGTAATTGGTCACGCATAATCACCCGTTAGGGGAAACGATTAAGAGTGTTAAGCCAAACACCGACTTCCTTCGATGAGGATAGCTGAAATGGTCCTTTCCCCATCCTTAGTCGAACTAAGTGATAAGCGAGGAGGTCGCGGCAAGGTTGGGGGCCGTGGTTCGAAGGCGGTCTTGGGAGGGGGGTGTTCTCCATTGCACAAGCCCGGGTTTGGTTTAACTTTAGTCGCGATGAAACTCCTCAATCCGAGTTGGAGCGGATGAAATTTCTCTAACCTCACAGTGGACCGGTTAACACTGTGCGATGTTTTCATTTGAGTGATTGCATTGCATTTCATCATAATTATTAACCTTATTTGTGATTGTATAGTACTCTTCTGACTCCGCCCCACTTACTGAGCTAGTTGTGCTCACACCCCTATAGACTCTTTTGCAGGTACTGAGTGAAGATAAAAGATGTTCCGGTACCAACGTTCTCAGGTTAGTGTGCTGCTGTGTGGGAAAGTGAGGAACGAGGAATTTAACTGAACCTGAGCTTTTGCTTTGTCTTTAAGTTTTGAAGAAAACTAAATGGGAATTCCCTGGGAGCCCACTAGTTTTCTAACTTATTGTATATAAATCGTATAACCTGTGGTTTTTAAAAGATTCTGATTGTAATCCTTACCCTTGGACGTGAAATGTTGTATAATTACTGTTGTAGTACTAAACTACAGATTGTATAGAACAAGTATTTTGTTAAAGCTCTACCACAGGTTTGGATATTAACAGATGTCAGAACAGACGTTTCAAGCTGGTTGAGTTGTGCGCCTTGTGTAAACTGCGTCTACGATAGCAGCTGTGAGGTCAGCTTCTATCTTAGATTAGTTTATACGGCGGGACTGTTATGACTCTTCTTGTTCGGGGCGTGACATAGGAGAGGATATCTACCTATAGTAATCAACAACAAAGCACTTTCGTCTATGCTGGTTAGGGTGAAAGGAAGAGAACATAAGCCCACATACTATGTCATTCGCATCCTCTAAGGGCCTAACGTTAGGTATTTTAAGGTGGAAATTTTTGACTTAGTAGTGGTGGTTTCTGCACATCGGCTTTGACTATATTTCTAAGCACACTAGATTACAATATTGATAAACCAGCCACTCCATACACTTTCACAAAAACTCGATACATCTAGTAGGATGGTTAATAGTGCATTAAAGCTAAGCACATACAAAATTCAATATTAGCCACCAACCGCCTACAAAGTGTAGGTATTGGCTGACTTCATTGTAACTAGAGAGGAGGAAGCACCGATTGAAGATGATAAACCAGTATGGACACTCCATGTTGATGGTTCTTCCACCTTTGGAAGAGGAGGTATAGGTTTGGCACTTATTAGACCACATAAGACCACGATCTACCATGCTATCAAGTTTGGATTTGACACAAGCAATAGTAATCTGAATACAAGGCATTAATTGTCGATCTTAAGCTAACCAAGGAGATTGGGGTCGAGCACCTAGAAATATTCTCAAACTCTATGCTTGTTGTCCAATAAGTTTAAGGTGAACATAAGGGTAGAGACAACGCTATGGCAAGGTACCTGGAGAAGGTCAAGAACCTCTTAGTTGAGTTCCCTTCATAGAATATCATGAAGATTCCCTAAATTGAGAACTCAGCAACTGGTTGACTATCTAAGCTTGCCTTTATAAAGATATAGAGACCCGAGGTGAAAGATAGGAAAATATACATAAAGTACCTACTAGAGAAAAGTATTAGCTTAGGCAGAGTTGAAGTCCTCAAGCTCAACAAAGCACCAATAGAGCCAAGTTGGATGGACCCTCTTAAGACTCACTTGGAGCAAGGTAAATTACCGGCCAATAGGAAGGAGACTTAGAAGTTAAGATATCACATCGTCAATTATACCCTAATTGATGGTGTCCTATATTGAAGAGGGGTTAACCTTCCTTTGCTAAGGTGTCTCTAACCTGAAGAGGGGCTGCATGTCATGAAAGAGCTTTATGCAGTGACCACATTCAGTCACAAGCCATTTTTGTGCTCTTTGGCTTAGATACTATTGGCCAACCATAAGGCAAGACGTGAAGGTAGTCGCTTAGAAGTGTCCATAATGCCAAAAGAACGCCCCTAACTCCAATTTCTAATCTTTGACTAGCCTACAACCCTTCACCTAATGGGGCATTGATATCCTTCATACTTTTCCAAAGGCATCTAAGGACAACAGTTTATCGTAGTGGTTGTTGACTACTTCACCAATTGGGTTAAGGTCGAAGCCGTCACCAAGATCACCAATAAGAGCATTGAGTCTTTCATTTGAAACAACATCCTTTCTAGGTTCTAGGTTCAAGGTTCTACACACCTTCATAATAGACAATGGGCAACAGTTCGACAACCCTAAGTTTAGAAAATTTTATGCCAAGCACTACATCATGCCCCATTTCACCTTGATTACATACCATTGGTCTAATTGCCAAGTTGAGGCGATAAATAGAATCATCCTCAACAGCATTAAGAAGAGGGTCGACCAAGCTTAGGGCAAATGTGCAGACGAGCTACCAATATCTTATGTGATGTATAGTAAAGGACCAACTGGTTATCGGAGTACTACGCGTAGCTCACACAAAACCAAATAAGTATTTAAGGTTCAATGGAACTTAGGAAATATCAAGTAAAAAGGGATTTTAATGCAATGTGAATGGATATTACGTATCAAAACTTAAACTCATTCAAGGTTTGAGCTCAAAATGAATCTTGATATCACTCACAAGATCCAAATCAATACTCAAGGTTCGAATGAGGGATTAGATACTTACTAATTTACTCAAATGAGAGGTTCACTATAATCTTAAGAAGAAGAGTGATTAGAACTCAACCAAATTAAAGAGTAATAATACACTCAATAATCACTTAAAAGAAAAGAAGCTTAAAGCAGGCTTTATGAGAGAAATTCTCCAAGAATGTATTTTTCTTAATCGTTGATCACGATGATAAAAGTTGCTACTTACAAAATGTTACTATTTATAGTAAATCCTAAAACCGTAATAGCTAAACTGTAAATAATATATAAGGCCTTAAACTCTAACACAAGCCTATAAACGAGAAACAAGAAAATAATTTACAAGTATACAAAATTATGCGTTTAGCAGGATGGTTGCCATGTTGGGCATCTAAGCTATTTTAGAGTGGGTCAGGACCGAGTTGGACTTGGCTAGCAATTGGATGTCCTGGTGTGGGTCAAAGTCTTCAACATCCTGTAATGCTTGGCCAAGCCCCTAGTGAGGTTAGCCTATAGTTGTCGAACTTGCGGCCAAACTCACAAGTTGGTTATCAAGAAGCCCTGTACTCTTTGCTAAGCTTTAGTTCGCTGAGCTAGCCCTCTTCCTTGGAACCTCATCGGGTTACTCATTAAGCTCCACAGAGGTTGGCAACACCTCTGCTTCTCTCATTATATCCCCCTGATTTCCTCCCTTCTTTAGCATTTTCCAATCATCTTCGCTTTAGGGAAGGTAGGTTAGCTTGGGTTTAGAACAGGTTGATGGAGTCTTAAAACAGGTTGGCAATGACCTGGAGAAAGTCAAAGGCCAAATCCTATCATCACCGTTGGCTCAAAAAGAAGTCATCTTCGACTTTAGATTACGAGCATAAGTATGGATGCTGAATAGACTTCTCTTTCCCTTCTTCTTCACTATAGGCACTAGGCTCTTATGTATTTCCTACACACTCATGAGGGTCACCATAGGCACTAGGCTCTTTTGTATTTCCTATACACTCAAGAGGGTCAAGTAGTAGCTATTCCCATCCTTCCAAATTGTGTAAGTGTTGAAGAAGCCATCATGAATCGCTTTCTGATCATATTCCTAAGGTTAACTAAGAATCAAATTGGCAGCATTCATCAGCACTACATTAAAGTCAAGCTCACCCTCATACTATCTTGCCTTGAATGCTATTTGAACTCTCTTATGTATGAGCCCTATAATCAGGTGTTCGAGGTTTGATTCGTAAAATTTAAAGTGATCGGGTAAATTGTTCGATTAACCCCAAATTTTACTACAAAATTAGGAATATCAATAAAAATTATCCCACAAGTTTAGATTTAGGAAAATAAATAATAAAATAATTAATTATTATAATATTGAATTATATGTATATTACTCGTTATTTATTAGAAACGCGTAAAATGAGTTTCAATAACTAACGGATCAATAGAAATAAATTATATACACAATAAAAATCATAAAATAATTTAAACAATATTTAGGAATATTTATTTTTATCATATATATAATTACGTGTAGGTAAAAATATGTGAAATTACTTAAAATACCATAAATATGTTAAAATAATACTAAATTATTAAATAAAATTCATAAATAATTAAAGAAAATTATGAAAAAGTGGAGAGAATTCCATAAATGAGGCGTGACATGCTAGGAATTAAAAAAAAAATAACAACTAACTAAATTAAGATAATTATAAAGTGGAAATGAAAGAGAATAAGGGATACTTGGCCTTCTAAAAATCAAAAGAAACCTTAAACCTCTTCTATAAATACCTAAAACCATTCTAAAATTCAGTTTGGACCCTTAGTGAATTAAGAAAAAAATGAGAGAGACTAGAAAGAGAAGAGAGAATTAATTAAAAAATAGGAAAAAAACGTCGACAATTAAAGCTTCTAAAGGGAAGGCACATCTGATGACCACCTAGGGAGGAACAGTCACCATCACCAGATAATGGACCCCAAGCTTAGAGCTACCAACAAGGGTGGAGTCACCATTAGCAGCTGGAAGTTGATTGAATGGTAAGTTTCGATTTCTATTCCAAATTTGTTTAATTTAGTAAAGATACCAAATATGCGTGGAAAGTTATGAAACTTGGTATTCTCAAGATTTAGGAAAAAAAAAATCAATTTGATAAAATTAGGGCTTGAGATATATTTTTCTTAAAAAATGACTAAACTCGAACTAGTTTTCGATATTAAAATAAATTACCTTAATAATATAGTTTTGAGCTAAAAATTTTTGTGTAGGTTATTTAGAGTATTTAAAATAATGCTATGAAAATATTCTTCAAAAATCTATTTTTAAAATTTTTAAATAATTTTTAGGCTTCAAAATGATGTATAAAATAGGTGATTTCGAGCTAATTTAGTAATTAAATGGATAATTACTAATTTACTGTATAATTAGTAATTTTAAGATGTTAATTTCTGTTGTAGTATGATGTTTTTAGGATTTAGGTTATTAGATGTAATTATTAGGTATATTATGTAGTATATATATAATAAGTAAAATGGTACGTTTTAAGTTAATTTTGTGATTTAGGATATAATTGGACATTTTGATATGTTATTAAATGATGAATGATGATATATGTAGTGTTAGAAGTGTTAGATAGGCGATATAAGTGTATAATATGTACCAATACATAATATATGTATATAGGAATTAAATAAGTAGAAAATATTAGTTAAAAATTAACGGCATTATAATAATATAAATATAATATAAATCCGATTTGGAATGGGAGTTTATAAAATTATATGACAAATGTAGGTTATTCTCACATTAGGAATAAATTTGGTAATTAAATTAGGAATACAGTATACTGTATTGGCTAAAATACTAGTTGGGAGCTAAAACAGAAATTTAGGATATTTAAATATAGTTAAATAAATTTCACATTTAGTCCGAGAGGAATTCCTAAGGTTTACAAATAAAAATAGTAACCAAAAGTTAAAACAAAACTTGATTTAGAAATTGAATCAAGAATAAATTTAAAACTCATTCGGTTATAGGAGATATAGAATTTGAATAATTAAATAAAATTATATCTTAAACTAAAAACTATTGACTTAAAACTTATTGTATACATACACATATATATAAGTAGTTAAAAATGTAGATTATTCTTGGATCAGAAACTAATTTAAAAGCAGAATTTGAATTAGGTTTAGTATAAGTATATTAGATAGTAAGTCAAAAACATAAACCAAAGGTTATACTCGTTAAATAAACTGTAAGAAAGGGGTTAAAGGCATTTAAAAGACTTATAAACAAAGAGTAATAAAAAAGAAAAAAAAGTAAACTAAAACTTAATTCAAAAGCCGAAACCGTAATTAGAATAAAAAATAAATTCAAAACCTAGCTAAACGAAAGAAATAATTTTAAGAGACTTAGACCTAAACACTAAATATAAGAAGATCATAAACCAAAGATAATCATAATTAAAATTGTATAATAAAATCAATCTATAATAGTTATGTGAAAAATAAAAAAATATTTATATTATAGGAATTATCGACGATAGCTTATGCGAGTTGCACCTTAAGTGAGTAAGTAGGAAGTCCAAATAAGTTGAGATTGATACGTTATTGTATTTCGGAGGCTTGAAATTATACTTGGATGTATTTATTAGATAGTTGATGATGTGCATGCCTATATGTGCTTGTTTTTAAGTTTGATGATATGATTTTGATCTACTATTTTGGCTTGTATTTTTGTAATTTGTTTGAATTGATTGAACACTTTAAATTGGACCTAATTAAGTATATGACCTATAAGTTTAAAACGGACCTACATAGAAACCCATTTGAGGAAACGTTTAGGGTTCTCTGGTCAAATATCGACTCCTTTAAAATGGATAGTGTTAGATAGCATAATGGGTTCCTTTTTTATCATTAGTCGAACTAAGTGATAGAATAAGAGATTGTGATAAGGGTGAAGTTAATAGTTTGAAGGTAGTCATGGAAGGAGTGGTGTCTCCATTGCACTAAATCCTCAATCCGGATTAGAGCGGATGTAATTTCTTTAATCTCACGACAAATCGAATAACATCTTGTGATGGTATTTGTTTGTACATGCATTATATTTAACTAATTTAGTTGATAACCCTATTTGTGTTTGATGTATAGTTTTAAGTTTTCATCCCAACTTATTAAGCAGTTGGTTATCCACATCCTTATAAATGTTGTTGCAGGTGCCAGCTAAGAAACAGTCATATAATTACCCTAAAGCTAATAATTGCTGGATCGTGGAGAATGAGGATATAAAACTAAGGATCAATTACACTCTTAAGTTTGGATTTTATCTTTAAAGCCTTTAATATTAATTTATGTATTACTTAAGTAGATTATGATTAAGCTACTAAATCCTGTAAACATACTCAGGTTATTTTTATGTAAATATGAATTTTTCATAATTTCATAGATAAACAACATGCTTAATTTATAAACTGTTTACTTCAAAGTGGGTTAACTATTGACACTATGTGTAAACCAGATCTAAAACAACAGTTGTAAGGTTAGCTTATATCCTATAATAGTTTGCACAGTAAGATTATTATGACTCTATCACTTCAGGATGTGACACTAGATCTTAGGGAGTAAGGATATAAAACTGAGGATCTATTATACTCTCAAAATTTGGGTCTTAACTTTAAGTCTTTTAATATCAATTTATGTATTACTGAAGTAGATTATGATTAAGTTATTAAATCTTATAAACATATTCAAGTTATTTTAGTGTAAATATGTATTTTTTTCATAATTTCATAGTTAAATAACATAGTTAATTTATGAACTATTTACTTAAAAATGAATTAGTCATGGACGCCTTGTATAAACCAAGTTTAAGATAACGGTTGTAATGTCAACTTTTATTCTATAATAGTTTATACAATTGGACTGTTATGACTCTGTCGCTTTGAGACATAATATTATATATAGGGACCATACTCTTATCATTTAATCACTTTAGTTTATAAGGTCATCCGGGATGTGGGTAGGCAATCTCATCTTCTCCACTAGTTTGGTAGAAACGAAATCTTCCCATTCATTAAACATCGGATCTATTATAAGTTCTCCCTTTGGCCAGGGTCTTCTTTTAAGTCGTCTCATTGTTTCATCATGGCTAAGATTTCCCCCATCTCATGATAGATGTTTATTGTTCCCTTACTCTCCGAGCTCTTATAATTTTGACTCTCTACTTGAGTGTCCGGTTTTTCGCCTTTTAAAATCATGACCCTTTTGTTTGGACATTAGGAGGTAATATATCCATATCCCAAGCACTTGAAATACTTAACTTCTTAAGCTTTGGCATCGAGCACTTTCTATAAGTTCATCAATCAGAAGTTCGGGACCAATATATAAAATTTAGAGCGATTGACTAAATTATCCAATCAAGCCCAAATTTTATGACGAAACTATGAATGTTAGTAAAAGTAATCTCGTGATTTTGAATTTAGGAAAATAAGTAATGAAATAATTAAATATTATAATATTAAATTGTAAGCATATTACTTGTTATTTTGTTAGAAACAAATAAAACAAGTTTTGATAACTAATGAATTAAGAGAGATGAATAATATACACGCAAAAAATCATAAAATAACATAAATAATATTTAGAAATATTTACTTATACTATATATGTATTTATGTATAGGTAAAAATACCCGAAATTACTTAAAATACCTAAAATATGCTAAAATAATACTAAATAATTAGATAAAAATCAAAGAAAAAAAAAAGGAAAAGTGTGGAATTGTCCAAAATCAAGTCATGGAATGTTAGGGATTCAGGAAAAAAAAAATCCAATAAGATAAACCCAATTAGAAAGTGAAAAGAAAAATATAAGAAACACTTGGCAAGTGAAAAATTAAAAAGAAAATCTAAACCCTACTATAAATATAGAACAACTTTTTTAAACCTTATTTTGGTTGGTTAGGAATTAGAAAAAAATATAGAGAAATCAAAAAGAGAGAGTTAAGTATTTTTAGAAAAAAAAATAGCAAAATTATAATGCAATTAGGGGTTGTAAGGAGAACTCACAACCAACGACAGCTACCATCACATCATACCACTGTTGCCTTACCTTGTCAACACACATAGAGCCACCCTTGGTAGCAAAAAGTTGATCAAACACGTAAGTTCGATTTCCAATGCAATTTTGTTAAATCAATTAAAAATACTACATGTGTTTGGGAAATTATAAAATTTCATATTCTAAGATTTTTATGTATATAGATTTAGGAAAAAATATCAGTTTGATGAATTTAGATCTAGAAATGTATAGTGCTTAAGAAATCCTAAACCCTAAGCTTATTTTCAATTTATAATTAAATAGATTCAATAGTATGGTTTTTAGTTAAAAATTTTTGTGTAGGCTATTTATAATATTTAAAACGGTGCTATAAAGAAAGTTTTTAGAAACTTATTTTTGAAAATTTTAGTTAATTGTTAGGGCTTTAAATCATATATAAGGAGTGGTTTTTAAGCTTAAATACTTATTTAATATATAATTAGGTGTTTTAGAATGTTAATTTTTGATGTAGTACGATATTTGTAGTGTTTAGGGTGTTAAATGTAATTAATATCTGTATTATGTAGTGATTATGTGTAAATTAATAATATGTGAAATTGGAAATGTAATAAATAAAAAATATTAGGCTAAAATGATAATGATGATGATAATAATAATAATAATAATAATATGAAATTTAAATATAGGTAATTATATGAAAAATATAAATTTTTCTCACATCGGGAGCAAATTTGATAATTAAATTAGGAATATGATGTACTATATGGACTAGAATATTGGTTAGGAGTTAAATCTGAGATTTAGGATACCCAAGTGTAATGTAATTAATTTCACATAATGATTTGAAAATGAGCTATTATGGTATACGTATAAAACTCAAAATAAAAAATTGAATTAGAACTTAAATCGAAAATGGATTTAGGAACTAAATCCGAAATGATCCTAGAATAGATTGATAATAAACTATATATATATATATATATATATATATATATAACTTGAATAATCAAATAAAATTATAATTTAAGCCTATATGTCATAAGAGTATAAATATTAAAAGAATATTTATATTATAAGACAAGCAAGATGAGTTAGCTTGTAGCAAGTTAAGTGAGCAAATCGAGGATTTCAAGAAAATTGGGTTTAATACATCGTTATATTTTGGAGTACTGTATTAAAATACTCAGAAGGTTAAGATTGAATGTGCATGTGCTTGTAAGTAGTCATGTGTGCATGTGCTTGTGTGTCTCTGATTGCTTGATGAATACCAATGTGGTGTTGTGGTGTTTGAGCGAATTAAGTAGAGTGGGATCGTTTGGTTACCCTAAATTGAACTTAATTATAGTTAACCTAAATACCCTAATTGGACATGCATGACAACCCTTTAGAGGACAATTCAAATTCTTCAACCAAATACTAATACCTTCGAAAAAATAGTGCTAGATAATATAACGATCTTTTCTTCATCCTTAATCAAATTAAGTGACAGGAGAGGAGGTCGGGGTAAGGATGAGGGTAATGGTTCGAAGGATAGTCACGGGGGAGTGGTGTCTCCATTTCATAAACTTGGATTTGTTTGTAAGCTGTTGTATAAACATTGAAACTCCTTAACCCAGATTAAAGCAAGTGAAATTACTTTGATTTCACAATGGACCGGACCGCATTGTGTGATAGCATTTGCATATTGCATTGCATCTAATTAATTATTCAAAAACCCTGTTTATGTTTGTCATGCATTCTTAAGTTTTTATCCCGACTTACTAAGCTGTTGGTTTTTCATATCCTTATAGATTTGCTTATAGGTACTAATTGAGATGACACGCTATAATGATCTTGAGGTTAGTCTTTTTTTGAAGTACCTTGGAGGAGTGAGAATTAAATTGGCTAAACAATCAAGTCTTTTAGAATGATTCTTATTAACTCTTAGGTTTATTTAATGGTCTTGAAATATTTTACTTACTAGACTACTATGGCATGTAGATATTTCCCAGATTCATAAGACAATACAGATATATCTATGTAAATATGACTTAATGTTTCTAGTTATATATATAAATTTTATTATTAAACTTGAATAAGTTGTTTACTTTAAAGCGAAGAGTTGTGAATGTCTTGTGTAAATTGTATCCATGATAGTAACTGTAAGGTTGGCTACTATCATAGGTTGGTTTACAGGACGGGATTGTAGCGATTTTGTCACTTTGGAGTATAAGAGTCCGGGTTGCTTCAGTTTATCGATCTATTGGCTTATCTGAGTTAAATGTTCCCATATTTATCAATGGTCTCTGAATGCCAACTTGAGTAGCACTCAAACAACAGCTCGGCTTACTCAACCACTAGCTTCGTTGAATTGACCCGAGCTATCTTAAACTTGTTTGAGTTGAATTTACCTCAAAAGATTTTGCAGCTTAGTTCAATAATACCCTACCCGACCATACTTGTTTATTTGTTTCTGCCAGGAGTCTTTCCTCTAGTTGCTAGTCATGTGTCCCAACAACTACGTGATGGAATCTTCCATATGGACCACATGTTTTTCCTAATTTTTCGTTTATACCCCTTTCATATTCCTTAAACATTATTTATTTTAGACATGACCCTTTTAATCTTTTCCATTTATAGTAGTTTGGCTTAATATTTTAGGCACTTTGTACATGGTAGCCACGACAAGTTAATTAGACAAGAATATTCTACATTTTCTCTCCTTTGGTAAACATCATATTACTTGCTTAGTTTACTCTTATCTTAACCCTTAAACAAGGCTAAGTAGTGAGTATCCTCATTGAATTAGCTCATGCATCATATCGAGTTGATTCATAAGTTTTTGGTAGTTCTATGGTACGTCATATCCTTTAAGTCAATCGTAGGTTTTGCTTATTTTCTTTTCTACCTTGTGAATTCCATCTCTATTTTCAAGATTTTGGTAAACTTAGACCCATCACAAGATACTACTGACCTTGTCTCTCTTCATAGTGGCCTATCATCTTGGTATCATAGTGGAGGTTTACTTAAGTAAGTCCCTATTGTACCATGTTAGTGCTTCGACTAACATTCATTTTTTAAGCAAGTTAAGCAGTGAGGAGTTTATTAGAAGTTGTGTTTGAATTAGTTATGAGTGTTTGAGAAAGTGGTGGAAATAGTGGTTTTGTTTTGTTGTGATTGTTTACCAAAACCCGGTTATACTCTATTTTAAGTTGTGTAAAACAAAGCAAGCATAGTTGTATATTCCTGTCTAGTTAGCAGGTAGATTGATTGGAAGTAATTGTGAGTTATTTCTAGATAATATGAGTATTGTTGGTTGTTTGGAACATTAGATTGAATAAAGGAAGACAAATAATTTAAATGTTAATGTTGGTCTTGGAGGCAATAACAGTAGTGTCGTCCATCATGGTTAACAAACCCGAAATACCCTTAGAAGTTCTAATGACTGGTTTGATGAGATGACTTACTTAATAGCCAATTTAACTTGAGTTGCCTATGAATTAGTGTCCCGACCTAATGGAGCTAACCATAATACCTTACAAGCTACCGCTTAAGTTGGTGTTGTTGTCCATAATGCTTAACTTGTCCAACAATAAGTCTTAGCTTAGCAAGTCCAAGTTAGAGGAGTAGGAGGTAATGTATAGAGGAGAATAGACTTAGGAGGAATGGAAGGGGAGAATGAGGAAGATTATAAGGAAATTAGTGAGCACGTGCTTCCTAAGTTACTGACCATTTAGAGCTTTAGATTTCGAGCTTTAATAGTTTTGGAGACACAAATGACTATCTCGATTGGGAAGAAAAGGTGAAATGAATGTTTGACTACTATTAGTATAAGGATCGTGAGAAGGTGAGTACTGCTGTTGTAAAGTTCTCAGGTTATGTGACAATATGGTGGAGAAACTTTCAAATGATGAGAAGATAAGTTGGGTATCTAGAAGTCAGTACTTAACTTGAGATGAAGAGGATTTTTAGAGCTAGATTTGTGTCAGATACTTATTTGTAGGACACTTTTGCTTGACTCCAAGAACTAAAGGAAGGAAACCGCATTGTTGATGAGTATGTGTGAGAGTTTCAAGTACTTATGATTCGATGTGAAGTCAATGAGCCTTTAGCTTGTATAGCATCAAGATTCTTGATAGGATTTAGGTCAGACATATGAGATGTAGTAGAACTATAACGTTTTATCACATTGGATGAGGCCGTTGAAATTGCTCAATAAGTGGAGAGGCAAATGAGAAATAGGCTAAGCTGATGTCTTGTCCAATCTAACCAACCTATTTAAGGTAATCAAAGAGCTTAATATAGTGCCAAGTCGAATAAAAGGACGAATGTCGAAACTAAGTAGAGGAGCCAACCAAATGATATTTAAGCATTGTCGAGAACTTATGACAAAGGTGATGCTTTAAAAATTGAAGTAAATAGCACTGATGAAGAACTTAAGGAGGCGGTTAAACCTAAGGAGGATGTTGTGGAAGACAATGAGCTTGTTGAGAAGGAAGCGTATGCTGATGACTTAGATAAGTTCACCTTAGTAGTTCGACGAGCCCTAAGTATTGAATCCCCTACCAAGGAGGAGCAACATGAGAACTTATTCCTTATTACATGTAAGGTGAATGAGATAGTGTCTTCACTCATTGTGGACAACCGGAGTTGCACTAATGTTATGTCTACCGACCTAGTGCAAAGGCTTAAACTGCCAACCTTGTTGCACCCAAAGCTATACAAGTTGCATTAGCTAACTATGAAGGGAGCCCTGTATGTTGCTTAACATGATGCGAAGCCATAGATGAACATACGACGTCCAGTATATCATGAACTGTTTGGGGGGAGGGGGAGGTTGGAGTTTGGTTCGAAGGATAAATGGGAATCGAAGGTTGATGTTACGCCTTGAAGTCGTAGAGTCGCAATAGTCCCGTCGTATAAATCATTCTATGATAGTAACTGGCCTCACAGTATTTACCCCAGACATGATCTACACAAGGCGTCGACGACTCCTTGCTTTGAAGTAAATAGTCCAATTATGTGTTTAGCTAAAGTTACAGTAATTATCACAAATTTTAGATCAACATACATAATTATATGTAACTTCTACAGAACTTCCCAGGAAACTCTACATAAACATAACAGTTCACTAATTTACATAATGACTATCAGTTTTTCATTCTTAAACTATAAAGAACACTCTAGCTATACATCCACTGCTAAGCGAATTAATCCTCACACCTTAGGCTTCAAAAGAACTAACCTCTAAATAGTTATAAGGCGGCATAACACTCGAAGTATTCAGAAATCAGGACCTGCAAAAGAATCTATACGAGTATGAGCAACTACAGTTTAGTAAGTTGAATTGGAGACTCATGAATATATACAAATACAAATAAGATTATTAAGCAATTATTTTCATGCAATGCAACAAGCAAGTGTCATTACACAACGTAGTCCGGTCCGTTATGAAATTAGAGAAATTTCACCCGCTTTAATCCGGGTTAAGAAGTTTTCATGTCATGCAATAGCTCACAACTAAACCCAGGTTTATGCAATGGAGACACTGCTCCTCCTAAGACTATCCTTCGAACCAATGCTCTCATCCTTACCGCAACCTTATCTCCTATCACTTAGTTCGATTAAAGATGAGAAAAAGACCAATTGCTATCCAGCGCTATTTTTATCGAAGGTGTCAGTATTTGGTTAGAGAACCCCAATGATCCCCTAAAGGGTTGCAATACATGACAATTTAGGTCATTATGGTTAAATAAGATTAAATCCATTTAGGATGTTTAAACAATTTCACACCAATCCAGTCATAATACAAAATCAATCACATTACAAATTTCAGCTTGAATTCAGATACTCAAACACATGCATAAACTACTTACATTCACAATCCTACACAATCCTAAGTCTCTGAGTACCATAAAATAGTACACTAATACAGTAAGTAATAACCCGACTTACTTGAAATTTTCAGTCACCCGATTACTTAATTGCAAGTCGATTCATCTTTGGGTATCCTATAATACAAATAGATTTTTTTAGTACTTATACTTTAATAATTCATCTTCTAAGTTATAATTTAACTCATTTCTCTATGTATACCTATTATTTACTAATGACTCATTCTACCTTATTTTGGGGTTCAATTTCTAAACTAGATTCTAGTTTTGATTTTGGAATCTTAAATATGTTCGAATCCTAATGTGAAATCAATCACGTTAAGCTCGAGTATTCTAATATCATATAGGGTCTTAATTTAGTGTTTTAAACTGTTTGGTACACACTAATCCTAATTAGGGTATTGAATTTATTCCCGAAATGAAAAAATCTTACTTCTTTTTATATAATTACCAAAAATTAATTTTTGTTTCAGATTTATTATATACTGATTTTTATTATTATATTATCTAAATAAACCTAATTTTTCATATTTGTTAAATTTCCAATTCTACATATTCATAATTTCCTACAATTGCCACATAATTCCTTCATTAATTACACTTAACACTTCAAAGGCTAGGATTAGGTTTCTACATCAGAGATTAACATCCCTAAATATCTAATTATTATCTAAATCAGTAATTAATCACTTAATCACCTAATTAATCCACAATTACCCAATTTTTCCATCATTTTAGGGCTAAAAATTTACTTAAAATTTTCAAAAATTAAATTTAAAAAAATGGCTTCATAGCATTATTTTATATCACTTAAGCATTATATAGAAAAAATTTCAGCTCTAAACTACACTCCTAAGCCTATTTATTTCTAATTCTAATCATGCTTAATTTTACTTAATTTATTAAGAACCCTATATTTTCAGACATGATTAAATTAAATCACTATTTTTCCCTAAATCTATATACAATAAAACCTCGTAATAATAAATTTCATAATTTTCTAGGTAAAATAAATAATTTTAAGAAATTATACAAAATCGAAGTAAATGAGAAACTCACCTAGTCTGATGACTTTTGGGCTTCCAACACCAGTCCGAGTGTATCGACCGGTTTAGATGGTGGGTTTGGAGTGGGGTAGTGGTGGTGGCGGTGGCTCGGTTCCAGATAGTGGTGGTATATGTGTTTGGTTCACTAGCCCCTATAACATAGTTTTTTTTTTCTTTTTTTTTTCCTAACCCTAATTTTTCTCTTCCAATTTCAATGCTCCCAATTTTTTATGACTTCTAACTATCCAAATGAGCTTTGTAATTTTTTTCCCTATTTATAGAGCTTTGTAATAATTATTATGCATTTAATTAGTCAAGACATTATCCAAATCCCTTAATTTTTACCTTTTGTGTTGCTTGATTTTGATTTTATAGTCTTTTATTTTATTACTTATTTTCTTAAATTCAAGTTTATGGGGTCATTTTTACTAATATTTCTATCTATGGTTTATAATTTAGGTTTGATCAGATCATTTAACCAATCGTCCTAAACTTTATGTACTAAGTTCAATCCTACGGTCATTTAACTTAACTTTAGGGCTTATAGTTGAGTAGGGGTCCTTATGCATTAACAGTGGATATGACTCATCAATGCCTTATACGAGCTTAGGTCGTACCTGATATTAGGCACAAGTGTGGCTAGAAGATATTCGCCACTAATCTATGCTCATAATGGCTTTGATAAAAGCAAACAAAAGTAAGCAAAAGATTCTTAGCTCATAAAAGAAAGAAGTGTCTAAAAGCTCAAATGTCATTTATCGTTGCAGTTATTACAAATTACAAATATTTATATGACTTGATTAGAGTAAGTCCTCAGTATCTTTAATTTACAAAAAAAAAAAAAGATTCCTACTGCAAAATGAATGATACATAGTTTACAAGTGAAAAGTTGTAATAAGGTAAAAGGATATTTGGATACAAAAAAGATAGTACAAATGTTAGAAAACAGGGCTTATATCAATTGTCTATTTTGTAGTTCCAATGATACTGTTTGCGGAGCAGAGCAACTCTGAGTAGCTCGGATGTTTTGGGTTGAGGAAGGACTAGTCTAAGGAAAGGCCCATTGTCTTGTTGTAAGCCTCACAATTAGTCACTAAATTATAAGTAAAACTAGAAATATTAGTAAAAATAATCCCGTAAATTCGAATTTAAGAAAATATGTAATAAAATAGGATACTATAAAATTTTCAAATTTTAAGTATAATAATTGTTAATTATCGAAAAGGAGAAAAGTATAATTTAATAACTAATAAATTACTATAAATAGATTATATGTATATTAAAAATCATAGAATGACCTAAATAATAATTAGGAATGTTCACATATATCCCACCTGTATTTACGTGTAGGTAAAAATACGCGAAATTACTTAAATTGGCTAAAAACTTATTAAATAATTAAAAAAATTCATAATTAATTAAGAAAAAATAAAGAAAAATCAGAAAAAATAAGGAATGATCCAGATATAGGTCATGGCAACTGGGAAAAATAAGAAAAAAATTAGCCAATTAAATTAGAACAATACAACAGTCAAATTAGACAAAGATAAGACAATTGTCTAATCAAATTAATGCACAATAATTTTCTTAAAGCTCTATAAATACTCTAAATTTTTCAGAAGCTCATTTGGGAAGTTTGGAGAGTGAGAAAAATAGAGAGAGGTGAAATTGAGAGAAAAATTAGGGTTAGAAAAAAAAAAAGGAAAATTATGCAATTAGGGCCATAAAAGGGAACCAACATCAAACGAGCAGTTAGGAGTAGACGGCCACCACCACCACACGATGGTGGTAACGCCTGGACCGACCGACAAGGCCATGGCAGCCGGCGGTGGTCGTAGCCACCTAGACCGATGAGTTTGATTTCTAGCCCGATTTTGTATAATTTTATAAAAATAGTAAATATTCTTAGAAAATTATGAATTTTGTTATTCTGAAATATTTTTGCATGTAGTTTTTAGGAAAAATATTATTTTGATGAAAATATATCTTGTGATATATGGTCCTTAAGAAATCATGCAAAACCGAACATATTTCGGTTTAGAAATAAATGACCTTAGGAGTGTAGTTTTGAACCCAAAATTTTTGTGTAGACTACATAGATGATATAGAACAATGCTATGAAGTCCATTTTCAAAAATTAATTTTTGAAAATTTTAGATAATTTTTAGGCCTTAAAATGAGGCATAAAATGGGTAATTTAGGGTTAATTAAGTAATTAAATGGTTAATTACTGATTTAGTGAATAATTATATGTTTTAGGATATTGAAATCTAATGAAGTATGATACTTGTAGCATTTAAGGAGTTAGATATAATTATTAGGTTAATTATGTAGTAAATGAGTAATAGGAAAAAATAGTAAATTTTAAGTTAATTTTGTAAATTAGGGTAATTAGGAGTAAAATCTGATTTATGATGAATTTAGATACTTTGAAATGATAATTGATGTTGGGAGATGATAATTAGAGTGATAGAAATATTAGATATGTATTATAAATATAATAAGTGATAATACATAATATGTAATTATTGGAAATATAATAAATAGAAAATATTAGGATAAAAATTGATATTATATAAATAATAGGGATATATAATAAAACTGATTGAAAACTTGAATTTATGTAATTATATGAAAAATGTAAAAATTTCTCATATTAGAAATAAATTCGGTATACTATTAAGGATTTAAGTGTACCGGGTATAATAAAATACCGACTAGGAGTAATTTATGGTATTTAGGATATCTAAAAGTAATGTGATTAATTTTACATTATGAGTTGAAACAAATATCTAGGGTTCGGGTATAAAATAGTACTTAGAAATTGAACTAGAACTTAATTTAAAAATCAATGTGGAAATTGAACCCGAACCTAATGCCAAACCTAGAATAATTGTAAAAAACTTAAAACCTAAATAACTAAGTATATTATACCCTAAACAAAACATAATAATAAACGTTATAGGATAAAACGAACCTATAATAGTTATATGAAAAATTGAAACCACGTTTATGTTATAGGGATGATCGGCGATGGCCTAAGCGAATCAGACCTCGAGTAAGTAAGCGAGGAGTTGAGGTAAATTGGGATTAATACGATGCTATATTTTGGAGGCTTGAGATTATGCTTGGTTGTACTTGTTAGATAGTCTGTTGTGTGCATGTGTTTGATTTTGAGTGATGCTATGATTCTGTTTGTTGTTATGGCTTGTATTGTGTGGTTTGTATGAAATGATTGATCACCCTAAACTGGACCTAATCAAATGTACGATTTGCAATCATAATCAAACTTGCATGGCAACCCATTAGGGGAAACCTAGGATTCTCCGGCCAAATACCGACCCCTTCAAAAGGGATAGCACAGGATTGCATAAGGGTCTCTTCTTCATCCTTAGTTGAACTAAGTGATAGGTGAGGAGGTTGCGGCGATGGTGAAGTCAATGGTTCGAAGATAGTTGCGGGAGGAGCGGTGTCTCCATTGCACAAGCCTGGGTTTGGTTGTAAGCTGTTACATTAATGGCAACTTCTCAACCTGAATTAGAGCATGCGCAATTTCTCTAATCTCACGACGAGCCGGACAATGTCGTGCGATGGCATTTGCTTGAATAGGCAGTTGATAACTTTGTTGTATTTATGGTATAGTTTTAAGTCCTCCATCCTAACTTACTGAGCTGTGGTTACTTACATCCCTATAAACATCGTACAGGTGCTGGTTAAGAAGCGGATTATAACTACTTTGAAGCTAGCAACTGCTGGATCCTAAGGAGTGAAGAAAACATTTGAAGAACAAACATATATTTTTAAGGTCTAAGCTTTTATTTTAGAATTTTCTATTTCTGAATAATGTAATAACTAGGAAATATATTACGATAAAACATTGTAAATGTTAACTGTAATAACTAAATTCTAGTGTATATATATATTTTCTCACTTTATTAGGTAAATGAATTATTTAAATTATAAACTATTTACTTTAAAGCGGGTTAGTCGTGGATACCTTGTGTAGATTAGGTCTAGGATAGCAGTTGTAAGGCCAACTTCTATCTTAGAATGGTTTACACGGCAAGACTGCTACAACTCTGCTGCTTCGGGGCGTGACACTGGTCGGCTCAGGATCGGAGGTAGTTTGACTTCAGTTATGTATTAGGTCGGCAGCAGGTGGATTTGGTGCTTGACCTTGGATTGATGTATTATGAAGGGGTTGACTTTGCATCAGGTCAGTTACCTCGGGAGTCTCTTTAATGAGGTAGAGAGTAGAGTAATTGGGCAAGTTAAACTGGAGAAAGGATTGTTCTTCAGAGATCAACTCTCCTTAGATAGTTCGGCAAACCATATGGGTGAATCCTTGAGATTAAGAGCGAGTATTCTCCAATATTGATTTCAAATCTAGATACCATCGAACCTAAATACGAGAGAGACATGAATGGAAGACCACATTCAAGACCTATAACGGATTATATAAGTAGCTTATGATGCCTTTCAGATTATCGAGTACGTTAAGTACATTCATGAGACTGATGAACCATGTACTCCAAGAATTAATAGTGAAATTTGTGGTTGAGCTTTGACAAAGTGTTTGAAGTAAAGTGTGACGCATCTAGACTAGACATAGGTGTATGCTGATGTAGCAGGGCCGACTTATTGCCTATTTTAATGAAAACCTTAGAAGAGCTATACTAAACTACTTTGTATATGATAAGGTGTTTTACTCCTTGATTCAAGCCTTGATTGTTCGGCAATATTATTTGCTACCCAAAGAATTTGTGATCTACATTGATCGAGAGTCTTTAAGATATCTAAAGAGTCAACATAAGTTGTTCTAAAGACAAGCCAAGAGGGTAGAATTTATGGAAGGATTTTCTTATGTCGTAAAATATAAGAATGGTAAGAACAATGTAGTGGCCGATGCCCTATTGAGATGACATTCCTTCTTGACCAAGCTGCAGACCAGGTTACTTAGTTTCTCTATAATTAAAGATGTGTATGCTGAGGATCTACATTTTGGTTCGATCTATGCCCAATGTGAAGAAGGCTAAACACTTGATGACTATCACAGGGAGGACGGATACTTATTCGGGAAAAGAAGATTATGTATGCTGGCCTGTTCTATGCGAAAGTTGTTTGTCCGCAAGGCACAGGTGGAGGATTGTTTAGGCATTTTGGCAAGCACTAAACTCATGAGGTACTATCCTATAAATTCTTTTGGCCAAGGATGATGAGAGATGTCTAAACCATATTGGAAAGATGTGTTACCTATATAAGAGTAAAGAGCCAAGTTGAGCCAGGGCAATATTTACCTTTGTCAATCCTGACCAAACCATGGTCCAAGTTGAGTATAAACTTTTATTTTAGGATTGTTAAGGACATCTTGAGGGAACAACTCCATCATGGTGGTTATGAATCGATTTAGCAAGATGGTACACTTTGTGCCCTGTTTCAAAACTAACAACGTCTTGGCTAGCTCTTTTCTTTTTCTTTTTTTTTTTGTAGGAGGTCGTCAAGCTCTATGGAGTTCCTATGACCATTATTTCAATCTGGGATTTAAATTTCATGAGCCACTCTTAAAGAACATTATGAAGGCAAATGGGAACTAAACTATTGTTCAGTACATCCTATCATCCACAAATGGACAAATAGACTAAGGTTTTCAATAGGATAGTAGGGACTTTACTTTAAGTTGCTATTGGTTGAAACATAACTATTTAGGATCAATGCCTACCTATAATTAAGTTTGCTTACAATAGGATTGCCCATAGTGTCATAAGCATTTCACCATTTGAGATCACCTATGGATTTAACCTTGAACTTCCATTGGACCAGACACCCTTCTGAGCAAGGATGAAGATGAATTAGTAATAGAGAGATCTGAGGCCATCAAGACAATGTACTAGAAGGTTATTGAGCAACTAATTTGAGTTGCCACAATGCTTAAGAGGCGAAGCAAAGGATGAAAGAATAGGGAATTTCTGCTCAGTGATTTGGTATGAATCCACCTTAATAAAGAACGATTCCTAAATTTGAGGAAGAATAAGTTATCTCCCAAAGCTAACGAACCATTTAAGGTACTCGAAAAGATTAACCCTAATGCCTATAAGATTAAACTGTTTGAAGATTATGGAGTTTCAAACTCCTTTAACGTTGACGACCTCTAGCTGTTATCACTGAAGACAAGCTACAAGCAGTTGAGTTATATTTGACCCCAATTCTTAAATAACCTAAAGAGGATGATAGGAATTACGGACCAATTACTTACTTTCGAGCTCGAGGACTCACCCATATGGTTTGCCAAGTTATTCGAGGAGAGTTAAACTCTGAAGAACGATCCTTTCTCCAATTCGACCCGCCTAATTACTCTGCTCTCCACCTCATTAAAGAGACTCCCAAGGTGATCGACCCGATGTCGAGCCTTTACAATGCATTAGTCTAAGGTCAAGGACTAAATCAGCTTACTGCTGGCCTAATACATTGCCAAGGCTAAGCCGCTGTTAATCCCAAGTCAATTAGTTGAGGCCGACCAGATAATAGGCCTTTCCTTACAAGCCGTTCCTTAGCCTAGAACATCTAAGCTACTGAGCTGCTTAGAACCTATTTTACTCGGCATATAACATCATTGGAACTATAGAATGGACAGTTGACACACACCTCATTTCTAACATTCATACTGTCTTTTTTGTGTCTGAATATCCTTTTTCTTAATTACAACTTTGCTCTTGTAAACTATATATCTTTTCTTTTGTAATAGGAATCTTTTATTGTAAATTACAAATACTTAGTACTTGCCCTAATTGGTTTAAGCCCTAAAAATAAGCCAAGTAACTGTATGATCGAATTTAGTACACGAAGTTTAGAGCGATTGGTTAAAGAATTTGATCAAACCTAAATTATAAACTAAAGCTAGAAATATTAGTAAAAGTAACCCTATAAGTTTGAATTTAAGAAAATAAGTAATAAAATAAAAGAATATAAAAATTTCAATTTTAAGTATATTACTTATTATTTATCGAAAGTACATAAAATACATTTTGATAACTAATAAATTACTAGAGAAAGATTATATGTATATTAAAAATCATAAAATAACTTAAATAATATTTAGGAGTGTTTACTTGTACTCCACATGTATTTACATGTGGGTAAAAATACATGAAATTACCTAAATTGCTTGAAATTTGCAAGAAAATTGCTAAATAATTAAAGAAAATTATAAAAAAAAAATCAATAAAAAATCAGAAAGTGATTGTAGCAGGTTAGGGAGTAAGAAACAAATATTAACCAATAAAAAATAAACACATAAAGAGGCAAAATTGAAATGATATGGGTCTTGTCTTGTCTTGTCTTAATTAATAGACAATAAATCTTACATAAACCTATAAATAGCAAGAAAAATTTTCAAAGCTTATTTGGTCAGTTAGGAGCTAAAAGAAATTGCGAGAATATAAATTGAGAGAGAAAATTAGGGTTTTAGAAATTTTGTTTCAAATTTGTGTAGATAGGGCAAGTAGGTCGAACCCATACACCATCACCACCCGGAACCCCACCACCATTACCACCCCACTCCAAACCTACCGCCTAGACCAGCCGACACATCTGAACCGGTATTGGAGGCCAAAAAGCTCTTGAACCAGGTGAGTCTCGAGTCTCCTTCGACTTTGCAAAATTCCTTAAAATTATTAATTATACTCAGAAAATTATGAAATTTATTATTTTGATGTTTTATTGTATGTAGATTTAGGAAAAATAGTGATTAAGTTTAATCATGTTTGTAAATATAGGATTCTTAAAAAATTGGACAAAACTGAGTATGTTTAAAATTAGAAATTAATAGGCTTAAAAGTGTAGTTTGGAGTTCAATTTTTTTTTTATAGAATACTTAAGTGATGTAGAACAATGCAATGAAGCCATTTTTATTAAATTAATTTTTGAAAAATTTAAGTAAATTTTTTGCCCTAAAGTGATGAGAAAAATAAGTAATTTTTGTTTAATTAAGTGATTAAATGATTAATTATTGACTTAGAGGATAATTAGATGTTTAAGGATATTAATCTCTGATGTGGAAACCTAATCCTAGCATTTGGAATGTTAATGGTAATTAATATGAGAATTATGTGATAATTGTAGGAAATTTAGTAATATGTGAAGTTGAGATTTTAATAAATACGAAAAATAGGTTAAATTAGATAATATAATAATAATATCAGTACAAAATAAAATTGGTACAAAAATTAATTTTAGGTAATTGGATAAAAAATATAAGATTTTTCATATCGAGAGTAAAATCTGATACCCTAATTAGGATTAGAGTGTATCAAATAGGTTAGAATACTAAATTAACACCTAGTATGATATTAAAATACTCGAGTTTAATGTGATTAATTTCACATTAGGATTCAAGCGTATTTAAGATTCCTCGTAGTTGTAAACAATTTAGAACCAAAATTGAAATCTAATTTGGAAATTGAACCCCGAACTAATGTAAAATGAATCGTTAATAATAAATAATAGATATACGTAAAGAAGTGAGTTAAATCATAACTTAAAATATATATCATCAAAGTATAAGTATTAAAAAAACGTATTTGTATTATAGGATACACGAAGGCAAACCAACCTGCAATTGAGTGATTGAGAATTTCAAATAAGTTAGGTTTATTACTACACCGTATTTGGAGTACTATTTTAGCATATTCGGAGACTTAGGATTAAATATGATTGTGATTGCAAGTAGTTTTATGTATATGCTTGCATATCTGACTTCATTTTGGAATTTGTGTTGTGATTGATGATTGTTGTGACTTGATTGGTATGAAATTGTCTAAACACCCTAAACGGAACCTAATCCTAATCGACCCTAATACCTTAAATTGTTATGCATTACAATCCTTTAGGGGATTATTAGGATTCTCCAACCAAACACCGACATCTTCAAAAAAAATAGCGCTGGATAGCAATTTGATCTTTTCCTCATCTTTAACCGAACTAAGTGATAGGAGAGGAGGTTAAGGTGAGGATGGGGGCATTAGTTCGAAGGATAGTCTTAGGAGGAGCAATGTCTCCATTGCACAAACCTAGGTTTGGTTTTGACCTGTTGCATAACATGAAAACTTCTCAACCTGGATTAGAGCGGGTGAAATTACTTTGATTTTGCAACGGATCGGATTACATTGTGCAATGACACTTGCTTGTTACGTTGCATGAAAATAATTGCTTGATAATCTTGTTTGTGTTTGTATACATTCATGAGTTTTTAATTTAACTTACTGAGTTGTAGTTGCTTATACCTATATGGATCCTTTTGCAAGTCCTGATTTTTTATTACTCTGACTAATATGCTGCCCTACAACTACCCAAAAGTTAGTCCTCTTTTGAAGCCTGGGGGTGTGAGGACCAATCTGCCTGTTATGTTAAGATTGAAAGACTGACATTTGATATGTAAACCAGCTGACTGTTATGTTATGATGTAGAGTTTCCTGAGAATTCTATGGAATGTACATGTATATATATATATATATATATATATATATATTGACTTGAAGTTTTAATACTTGCTGTAACTTTAGTTAAATTTTTAATTGACCTGTTTACTTCAAAGCGAGAAGTTGCCGATGCCTTATGTAGATCATGTTTATGATAGGTACTATGAGGCCAGTTATTATCACAGAATAGTTTACATGACAGAACTGTTGTAACTCTGTGACTTTGGAGCGTAACAATTGGTTCATATAAATACTTGTAATTTATAATAGTCACAATGATAGGAATCAAGTTAGTGAGCTTTTGACTAGCAACCGACCTGGGGATTGGAAAGGTAAGCAAGGAGGATCCTCTTGCTCCAGCTGACTCTTGCTAAAGCCGAATACCTCTTTGCCGAGTCACCCTATATGTCGAGACAGATGATTGCTCATCTCTCCATAGTATGTCGAATTGTAGATTACCAAGCAAATAGTCGGACTAATCTCGAGTACTTCCTTACATCCAAGCTGACCAACTATTCGGCTTCACTCTTGTCGAGGTGCCAAGTAAGAGAGACCAGACTAATCCTTTATTACCATTGCTCGGACAAGCAACCTGACCGTATGCTTATGTTCGCATCCTCCAATAGCCTCACCAATGTATCATTGCCACGTATACAGGACCTCGTATAGAATTTGCTCCACTAACCATTGCTTTTCTTGAATATTTATTTTTATCTTTTTGTATTATTGTACATTACTTCTTTAGGGCAATACTCATTTTGTCTTTTCCTTTTTAAGCAGGCTGCCCTAAATTTTCGGGTATAAATACCCATTGTATTGGTAGCTGTAATTATCAGATTGAACATAATATACTTACATTTTCCTCTTGTAAACACTACTTATTTACATTTAACTCAATCTTATCCTAACCCTTAAGCAAGGTTAGGTGGTGAGTAACTTCACTAGACTAATTCGTGTGTCACATTGAGTTGTGCCATGAGTCATTGGAAGTTTTACTGGTGCATCATATCCATTAGAGAGGCTTGTAGGTTTTTGCTTACCTTTTCATTCATTTTTTGTTCTTTCGCCCATCTCCCCATCATCTCTTTAAGCTTTCGATAAGCTTGGACTCATTTAGCGACTAGCTTTGTCTACTCTTGGTCATGGTTTGCACCATTTTAATATTAGAGCATAGGTTTTGTTTGAGTTGTTGCTAGTTTCGAGGTTTTGTTTGAGTTGTTGCTAGTTTCGAAGTTTTGTTTGTACTTTGTTTTGTGTATGTGAAATAGAGTAAGTTACTGCGTTCATCTTAGCTACTGTATTTATTGGCTGTTTAGCTTCGGGTTTAGAGAAACAACGAATCTAAGTGTAAACATTAGTGTTGGAGGAAACATTAATGTTGGAGATGACAACAGTGGAGTTGTCCACCATGGCTGATAGTCTCAGGGAAACCTTAGAAGTACTAACGAGAAACTTGATGAGGTAGCTAACTTCTTGTATATCTAACCTGAGTTGTTCATGTGTTAGCTTACCAACCCACTGAAGTCGTGCATAACACCCCTGAAGCTGTACAACCTGCTAGAGGTTAGAACCCAGCTCAACCAGTTTGAGGTGGAGGAGTAGGTGGACGAATAAGAAAGATAATTGACTAAGGGAATTTGGAAAAAGAAGATGAGGATAAGTATTATGAAGAAGAGGAGAGAGTGCAAGTACCTAGAGTCTTTGATTATGTGAAGCTTCAAATTCTCAGTTTTAATGGGTTTGGAAGTGCTGATGAATACTTCGAAACGGGAAGAGAAAGTGGAGTGTGTTTTTTACTATTATCAGTACAAGGATTATGAGAAAGTGATAATTGCTGCTATTGAGTTCTCTGAATATGCCGCCATGTGGTGGGAGAATTTCCAGACTATGGGAAGCAAGAAAGCTACCGAGAGATTAATATTTACCTTGAAATAAAAAGCATACTAAGAAGCAGGTTTGTATCAGATACTTATTTGCAACACACTTTTACTTAGCTTTAGGAGCTAAGACAGAGAGGCCGAATAGTTTATGGGTATGTCTAGGAATTCCAAATGCTCATGATCCGATGTGAAGTGGAGGAACCACAGGCATGAACAATCTCTAGGTTCATTACGGGATTAAGAGGTGACATTTGGGACATTGCAGAACTCCAACGATTCACAACAGTGGATGGAGCCATCCGAATAGCTTAACGAATGGAAAGATAGAAGAGAGGTTGAGTACTGATCGGAATGATGACTAGCCGACTTAGTTAGATAAGTCGTCGAACTCAGTCAAGCACTGAGCCGACCTAAAAGGGGGATGTTTGAGCTAAGTAGAAAGGTTAACCTAACAGTGACGTGTCGACCTAAACTTACGAGAAAGGATAAGGGTTTGGTGGGAAGACGAGCCATATCAAGTGCTTCAAGTGCTAAGGTTTTGAGCATATGGCTACTCAGTGCTTGAATTGAAGATGGAGGTAAAAAGTACTGATGAGGAACCTAGGGAGGAAGAGGGCATTGACGAGAAAGAAAGGTTTAAGAAAGAACTTATCAAAGAGGACATGTTTGCTGAGGACTTGGATCAGTTAGTCCTGGTTGTTCGACGTGCAATGAACTTAGAACCCTCATGAGGGGAAGTAAAGGGAGAATTTATTTCATATCACCTCTAAGGTGAATGACCAGGTGAGAGCATTAATTGTAGACAATAAAAGTTACACTAATGTGATATTGGTCGAAATGGTCACATAGTTGAAGTTGCTAACCACTGCATACCCAAGGCCATATAAGTTGTATTGGTTGAGTGATAAGGGAGCACTACATGTCACCCGGCAAGTACTGCTGCAAATCACAATTGGAAATTACTCCGATCAAATTCTCTATGATGTGCTGCCCATGTGTACCTCGTACGTATTGCTTGGCTAACCATAGCCATTCAATAGAAGAGTTATTTATGACGAATATAGAAACATGTATATGCTCGAGAAGGATGGTTGAAAGATTACACTGAACCTAATGTCACCGAGTGAAGTTAACAAACAGTAGACAAAACTTGCCCACGGATCGAAGAAGGCTCTGGTGATGAGTAGAACCAAACTCCAAGAGACCATTAATGTTAACGGGCCGACCTTTATGTTAGTCAGGTGATTATTTGAAAGAGCGAGGTGAACTACCTTAAAAGATAAAGGAGTTGCTAGATGAGTACGTTAGCCTATTTCCAAAGCGGTTACCTAAAGGATTGCCCCTACTCTGAGGCATAGAATATTGCATTGACTTAATACCCAGCACCGCCTTATCGAATAAGCTTGCCTATCGGACGAGTCCTGAGTAGGATTTTGAGCTCCAACATCAAATTAATGAGCTGCTGGAGAGAGTATGCATCAAGGAAAGTCTCAGCCTTTACACTGTACTAGCGCTTCTAGTACCAAAGAAGGATGGAATCTGGTGAATGTATGTAGACAACCGAACCGTGAACAAGATTACGATCAAGTACAAGTATCCTATTCTAAGGTTGGAGGACATACTAAACAAGTTAAGTAGAGCTAAGGTCTTCAGCAAGATTGATCTAAAGTTCGATTACCATCAAATCCGCATGAGACCAGGAGATGAGTGGAAAATTGCGTTCAAGACTCTACATGAACTTTATGAATGGATGGTCATACCTTTTGGCTTGTCGAATACCTCGAGCACTTTCATAAGATTGATGAACCATATGTTGAGACATCTGATAGGGAAGAGTGTCGTAGTGTACTTTGACGACATCCTAGTCTACAGTGCCGAAAATGCTGAGTCATTGTGAACATCTCCATACCGTATTGAACGTCCTTTATGCTGAGAAATTATTCGCCAACCGTAAGAAATGTTGCTTTTGCTAAGAGGAAACAATATTCTTAGGTTACGTAGAGAGTAGAGGGGGCCTACAAGTGGATGACGAGAAGATTCGAGCTATCGTTGAATGGTTGACCCCTACTACCTATGTCAAAGTGAGAAGTTTCAATGGACTATCTTCTTTCTATAGAAGTGACCTCTGCCCCTATACTTGTCCTACATGACTTTGAGAAAATATTTGAATTGGAATGTGATGCGTTAGGCACTAGAATAGGCATTGTCCTAATGTAGGAGGGTCGACCAATTGCCTACCATAATGAAAAACTTAGAGGGCCTCAACTAAATTACTTTGTATATGATAAAGAACTCTTAGCACTGATTTTGTAAGCTCTAAAGTTAAACCAAGTGACCGTATAATTGAGCTTAGAAAACAAGGTTTAGGACGGTCGGTTAAAAGATCCGATCAAACCTAAATTATAAACTATTGATAGAAAAATTAATAAAAACGATATCGTAAACTTGAATTTAAGAAAATAAGTAATAAAATAGGAGACCATAAAATTTTCAAATCTTAAGTATAATAATTGCTAATTACTGAAAAGGCGAAAAGTGTAATAAAATAATTAATAAATTACTAGAGATAGATTATATGTATACTAAAAATTGTAGAATGACCTAAATAATAATTAGGAATGTTTACATGTACCTCACATGTATTTACGTGTAGATAAAAATATACAAAATTACTTAAATTGACCAAAAACTTAGTAAATAATTAAAGAAAATTATTAATTAATTGTGGAAAAATTAGAAAAAAATCAGAGGGGTATGAAATGATGCAAATCTAGTCGTGGCAAGTTAGGAGCTAAAGAAGAAAAATTATCCAATTCAAATTAAGCAACACAAAAGCTAAAAATCAAGGTAATGGGACAATGTCATGTCTAATTAATGCATATTAATTACCAAAAACATCTATAAATAGGGGAAAAATTCACATAACTCCTTTGGATAGTTAGAAATCAGAGAAAAATAGAGAGTTTAAAAAATTCAAGAGAAAATCCAGAAAAAAAAAAAGGAAAGGAAACTGTGCAGTTAGGGCCAGTGAGCCAAACCCATACCTCACCACCACTTGGGACCAAGCTGCCACTACCACCACCCCACTCCAGACCCACTGTCTAGGCCGGCCGACATACTTGGACTGCCAAAAAGTATCAAACCGGGTGAGTCCCTTATTTGCCCCGATTTTGTGTAATTTTGTAAAATTAGTTATTTTACCCAGCAAAATTATGAAACTTATTATTTTGAGGTTTTATTGTATGTAGATTTAAGGAAAAATAGTGATTTAGTTTAATCACGTCTGAAAATATAGGGTTCTTAACAAATTGCGCAAAACCGAGCATGATTAAAATTAGAAATAAATAGACTTAGAAGTGTAGTTTGGAGCTCAATTTTTTTTTCTGTAGAATGCTTATGTGATATAGAATAGTGTTATGAAGTCATTTTTCTAAAATTAATTTTCAAAATTTTTAAGTTAATTTTTTAACCATAAAATGATGGAAAAATTGGGTAATTTTGGGTTAATTAGGTGATTAAGATAGTAATTACTGATTTAGATAGTAATTATATGTTTAGAGATGTTAATCTCTGATGTGGAAACCTAATCCTAGCTTTGGAGTATTAAGTATAGTTAATTTAGGAAATTAGGTGGTTCTTATAAGAAATTAGAAATATGTGGAATTGAAAATTAATAAATCTAAAAAAATTAGGGTTATTTAGATAATATTATAATAAAAATTAGAATATACTAAATCTGAAATAAAATTTAATTTTAGGTAATTATATAAAAATGTAAGATTTTCTTATATCGGGAATAAATCCGATACTTCAATTAGGATTAGCGTGTACTGAATTGTTTAGAATACTAAATTAAGACCTAATAGGATATTAGAATACTCGAGTTTAATGTAATTAATTTTACATTAGGATTTGAGCATAGTTAAGTCTTCAAAATAAAAACTAGAATCTAATTTAGGATCCAAACCCCGAAATAGAGTACAAAGAATCATTAGTACATAATAGGTATATATGAAAAATATGAGTTAAATTATAACTTAGAATATGAATCCTTAAAGTATAAGTACTAAAAAGACTTATTTTTATTATAGGACACCCAGAGACAAATCGGTTTGCGACTAAGTGATAGGGCGATTGAGAAATTCCAAGTAAGTTGGGTTATTACTTATTGTAATAGAGTGTTATTTGTATGGTACTTGGAGACTTAGGATTGTAAATGGTTGTGATTGTTAGTAGTTTACGCATGTGTTTGATGTATCTGAATTCATACTGAAATTGTGGTATGATGGATTTTGTGTTATGATTGAATTGGTGTAAATTGTTTGAAAACCCTAAATGAAATTTAATCTTATTCGACTTTAATGACCTAAAATGTCATGCATGCAACCCGTTAGGGGGTCATTAGGATTCTCCAACCAAATACCGACCCCTTCGAAAGGGATAGCGCAGGATTGCATAATGGTCCCTTCTTCATCCTCAGTCGAACTAAGTGACAGGAGAGGAGGTTGCGGTAAGGGTGAAGTCAATGGTTCGAAGGTAGTCGCGAGAGGAGCGAAGTCTCCACTGCACAAGCCTGGGTTTAGTTATAAGTTGCTGCATAATGTGGCAACTCCTCAACTCGGATTAGAACGGGTGAAATTTCTCTGATTTCGCAATGGACTAGACTACGTTATGCGATGACACTTGATTGTTGCATTGCATGAAATTAATTGCTTGATAATCTTGTTTGTGCTTGTATGCATTCATGAGTCTTCAATTCAACTTACTAAGCTGTAGTTGCTCATACCTTTATAGATCCTTTTGTAGGTCCTGATTTCTGAACTCTTCAAGTAATATGCCGCCTTATAATTACCCAGAGGTTAGTCCTTTTGAAGTCAGGGGTGTGAGGATCAAATTACTTAGTAATGATGTGTAGCTAGAGTGTCCTTGTAATTAAGGATGAAAGACTGATAGTTATTATATAAATTAGTGAACAGTTGTGGATATGTAGAATTTTCTGGAAAGTTTTGTGGACTTTACATATAATTATACATGTTTATTAGAAATTTGTAATATTTATCATAATTATAGTTAAACTTTTAATCAGATTGTTTACTTTAAAGTGAGGAGTCATCGACGCCTTGTGTAAATTATGTTTATGGTAGGTACTATGAGGCCAGTTACTATCATAGAATGGTTTATACGGCGGGACTATTGCGACTCTGCAACTTCAGGGCATAACAGATATGAGCACTGCAAAGGTGGCAACATTACCTATTGTTGGGGGAATTTATCATCTACATTAACCATGAGTCTCTAAGATACCTCCGAAGTTAGACCAAGTTATTGAAGCGATAGGTGAGATGTGTTGGATTCCTTGAAGGATTCGATTTTGTGATAAAATACAAGCAGGGAAAGAGTAACGTAGTTGCATATGCTCTTTCGAGGAAAAATGCGTTTTTAACTAAATTGCAGACCGAACTATTTGAGTTTGTGAGTATCAAAGAGCAGTATTTTGAGGATCTACACTTTGCGCCTATACTCGTACGTTGTGTCAATGGAAGGATAGTGGAAGAGTATCATATGGAAGACGGATACTTGTTTCGAGGAGGAAAATTAGGCGTACCTACTTGTTTATTGCAGGTGCTATTGATTAGGGAAGCCATAGTGGAGGACTATTTGGACATTTTAGAGAGAAAAGAAAATGTGAATTGATGAGTGATTGATTTTTTTGGCTGAGAATGAGGCGAGATGTGTACTGAATTGTTGAAAGCTGTATCGTATGTAAGAGGGCCAAGTGCTGAGTAGAATAAGGAAAAGCAATACCTTTGCTTGTTCCAACGAGGCCATGGATAGAATTGATCATGGACTTTCTTCTCAGACTAGTATGAATTGCCCGAGGCAAAGATTCTATAATGGTCGTCGTTGACAAGCTTAGCAAGATGGTGCACTTTGTGCCTTGTTCTAAGACTAACGACACTTCAGCTATTGCTTCTCTTTTCTTGCAAGAAATTGTACAGTTAAATGGCGTGCTGAGGAGTGTAGTCTCTAACAGAGACCTGAAATTCTTAAGCCATTTTTGGAGGACCTTGTGGCATCGGATGGAGACCAAACTACTATTCAGTACTTTTGGTCACCCCCAAACTAACAGCTAAATTGAGGTGGTCAATCGCACTTTGGGATCGCTGCTTCGAGCTACAATAAGCAAGAACTTAGTCAATTAGGATGTTTGCTTACCAGTGGTCGAATTTGTTTACAACCAAACAATGTATGACGCTACTAAGTAGACCGCCTTTGAAGTGGTCTATAGTTTTAATCCTAAGTTGTCCCTTGATCATACCCCTGTACATGTGCCCGTACAAGAGGACCTTGACGCAAGACTTAAAGCATAATCCTTTTAGCACATCTATGATAAAGTCACTCGGTACATCGACCAAGCCGCTTAATGCATGCGAAAGAAGACTAAAGCCAAGACAATCAAACAATTCCATCAAGGAGACTTGGTGTAGCTGTACTTAAGTAAAGAGAGGTTTTCGTACAAGAGGAGAAATAATCTATCTCCAAGGGTTAAAGGACCATTTAGAATCCTCTAGAAAATCAATGATAATGCCTACAGATTAGAGTTGCCAGAGAACTATGGGGTTTTTGATATCTTCAATATTGTTGACTTTTAGTCTATATCACCCTGATGGAGAGTTGATCGGACACCATTCGGATTTAATCCTATATCCAAATCAACTCGAAGGGAATGATAGTAATCAAGCTACTAGGCCTTTGTCTTATAGCCAAACTTGAGGACTGGAAAAGCTAGCAAGGTAGATCCTCTTACTCTAGCTGACTCTTGTTAAAGCCGAGTACCTCTTTACCGAGTTGCCCTATATGCCGAGACAAATGACTACTCATCTCTTCACAGTATGCCGAATTGTAGATTGCTAAGCTAACAGCCAAGTTGATCTCGAGTACTCAATTATGTCCAAGTCGACCACTAGGCCTTACCCTTGCTAAGGTACTGAGTGAGAAAGACCGAACTGATCTTTAGTTGCCCCCGCTTGGACAAGTAACCTGATCGTACACTTATGTCTGCATCCTCCAATGACCTCACTAATGTATTATTGCCACTTATATAGGACCCTGTGTAGAATATACTTCACTAACCATTACTTTTCTTGAATATTCATTTTTGTCTTTTTGTATTCTTGTACATTACTTTTTTAAGGTAGTATCCTTTTTGTCTTTTCCTTTTTAGGCAGGTTGCCCTAAATTCTTGAATATAAATGCCTTTTGCATTAGTAGCTGTAATAATCAGATTAAACATTAATACACTTACATTTTCCTCTTGTAAATATTATTTGTTTACATCCAATTTACTCTTATCTTAACCCTTAAGTAAGAATTAATATTTTAATATTTCATTAAGTGGTTAAATTAGGGAATCACTGTTATAATGCTATTAACTCTTGTTGATGTGGTAGTTATTTGCCACGTGACCTTACATGGCAAGTGGTGCTTACATGGATAACTAAATATAATCATATAAAATTAGAAAATGTAAAGAAAATTCAAAAAATCATGAAAAAAATTTCTTTTTTAATTTTCCGCATTTTTAATGTTTTTATTTTTGTGATTTTTCTTAATTTTATTGTTAATTATATTATTATACATATGTTGTTAATTTAATTTAATTTAATTTTTTGTTTTTATATTTATATATATTTTATAATTTATTCAATTTATTAATTATTTAATTATAAATGTAAGTGCTATGTGTCTACTACATCAATGCCACGTGGCAAATAATTGTCATCTTAGTTAGGGTTAACGATGTTATAATGATAATTCTCTATTTTAACCACTTATTGAAACATTGATATTTTATTTGAATATTTTGAAACGATCTAAAACTCTTATGTCTTGTTCACTTGATAAGAATTGAATTCAATTCTCTCCTTATTCTTTATTACAACGTTCACTTGGTTTTTTGTTTCTAAATCGCAATTTCTTAGGAATCTCTATTACGTGATATCAAGTAATAGGGATTCCTTAATTCAACTAAAGAATCATGATTTTTTATAAAATTTCATATTTGTTTTCCAAAAATAATTTCATATCAATTTAACGATGACTACCACTACCACCACCATTACTATCGTTACTACCACCGACCCTCATTACCACCATCATCGCTGCCATCACTGTAATTATTATTATCGCTATTACTACTAACTACCGACCATCACCACCTACCGTTACTATTATTGTCACCACTAACCATTATCACCACCACCATCACCACAACACCATTACCATCATATTGCTACCACCATTGTCATGGCCACCACCATCCACTACCGTTGCCATCGCCGTCGCTGTTGCCGCTTTTGACCATTGCTATCATCACCATCATTGCTGTTGTCACCACCGCCGCAACTACCCCCATCCCCCCTTCAAGCCGCTACCTTAGCTACTGTCGCTGCTACCTTAGCCACTGCCACCGCTATCGCTTCTGCTTCCACCATTACCACCGCCATCGTTACTGCCATCACCACTACCATCACCATCGCTTGCAACTGCCATCGACCATTACTACCGCCTTTGCCCCCGCAATCAATTTCCACTACCACTACCACTACCACTACCACTGCTTATTACTTTAAAATTACTTGAGAAAGAAAATGAATCAAGGGTACTTTAGTCATTAAAGTTCTATTACGTATTTATTTTTAAATTGTTTATTAATTTAATTAAACAAAGTAATAGATATTACATCCTTATTACACCCCTTAAGAATTCCAATTACATTCCTTCCTTATTCCATTCGATAAAGTGAATGAGCCATTAGAAAATGAAAGTAAGAAAGATAAGGGTTAATGTTTTTTTTATGAAGGGAAAGATGGAGGTTAGGTTTGGGGATTTTAGAGCGTAATAAGAGCTTGTTAGAATTTATCTAATGTTGGTTTTATGAAGGACTTAGGCTTATAATTTCTATTTTAGTAAGGGGAAGTTATATAGGATGGTATTAACATTTAAAAATAAATTTAAATAAAGAATCAATATTTTAGTAGTTGATTAAAATAGGGGATGTTATTATAACATAGTTAACTCTTGTTGACGTTGCAATTATTTGCCATGTGGCGCCATATGGCGCTAACTTGACAAACATGCGGTGTTTACATAGATAATTAAATTAAATAACTATAAATAAATAAAGAAATATAAAATTACAAAAATATAAAGAATATTTTAAAAATTAAAATTTTTTTTTCTTTTTTCTTTTTTTTTTTCTAGATTTTTTCTCTTTATGTTTTTACTTTCATGATCATTCTTAATTTTATAATTAATTATCTATATTACTAAAATCTTTGAGCTCAATTACTATTTAGATTGACATAAAATATTATTTAATAAAAAATAAATACTAAAATAATAATTATGAAATTATATATAACATATATTATGGGTAAATTTGTCTTTCCTTACAATTTTTACATCTAATTTATTTTTCTCATTTTCTAAAATGGTACTCCACATTTTTCTCTCCTCCTTTTTTTTTCTCTTGCACTTTCTTATTCCTTTCCTTTCATAATTTATAAGAAAGTGACCTTTTTCACAATTTTCATAATTTTTTTCATTATTGTGATTTTTGGAAAGAAATTATTATAAATTATATAGATACATTGGAAATGAAATTTATAATGGTAAATATAAAATGTTTTACTATAAATTTGAAATAAATATATATATTTTTTATTAGATACATAATAAAAAAAAAAATTCTTGCACACGTAGTGCGGGTGCACTTATAGCTAGTATTATTATACATATGTTGATTATTTTTATTTTCTGTTTTTAATTTATTTTATTTTTCTATTTCTATTTTTTCATTTTTCATTTTTATATATTTTATAATTTTTTAAATTTATTTATTAATTGATTATACATGTAAGGCACCATGTGTTTGTTTCATTAGTACTATGGGGATGTCATGTGGCAAATATTTGTCATGTTAGTTAGCATTAATGGTGTTATAATAACGTTTCCTATTTTAATTATTTATTGAAATATTAATTCCTTATTTAAATTTTTAAAAATATTAATTTTTTATTTAATTTTATTTCCAAATATTAATATCTTTCCGTGCATTTCTCCTACCATTTTAATTCAATGACACGCGACACATATGGTTTTCAATTCAGTGTACACTATGAGCACCACATTGTCCATGAATTAACAAAAATAAACAAGTTAGGCTAAAGGGACAAGGCCTAGGCTTGAAGGCTCAAATTGGCATCTAGTTTAGGTTCGAACCCATTCGATAAAAATGACTTAAATTATAAAATTGAATAGTATCCATAGACCCATATACAGTGTCTATACACAAACACCCGAGCATATAAAGCTATTATAAAAACATTAATGGCCATCTTCTATGTAATTACCGAAATCATTATTGGGGACTCATCATAATTTATATACTGTTCTATATCTCTATGAATTTAAATGTTTTTATGGTATTGTACTATTTGGACTACGAACCGAACCCAAGCCGACAACATGTGAAAAAAGATGGTACGCACTAGAGAGCGTTTGCTGCAATGCAATCACGGTCCAGCAAAGATGAATTTAAGCGCCAGACATTGGTCGAGTGATGTTCACATGCCATCAGTCCATTTTTCAAAGCCCACGTCCCAGCATAGCAACACTTTTAAGTAGTCCAATGCATGTGTCTCCGGTCCCAACGGCGACGCAATTAAACAGGCTAATCATAAATATTGATTCTAGCAAGATAAATTAAGCTTTCTTTTTTTTTTTTTTTTCCATTCAAAATCGTAATATGATCTGGTTAGGGGAAAAAAAAAAGACGCCAGCAAGCAGCAAAGAACGATTTATAGGGATGCAAATACAGAAATAATAATAAAGAAGGTAAATACATACTTTTGGTGTTTAATCTATTTCTTCTCCATCACTTTAATACCATGTTTGGATGGGGAAAAAGGGAGCACAGGAATGTTGGGGGAAGGGAAGGGAAAGGAAAAATTTCCACATATATTGTTTGGTTATAGAGTGAAAATAAGAGAGAAGTAAAATATCCAAAGAAAAATTTCCTCAAATCCTATTTATTTGTCTTCCCCCTCAAAATGGGAGTGAAAGAGAAGGGAAAAAGGAAAAAATTTGGACTTCCTAATCTATCGTTCCCTTGCTTTCGCCTCTCTTTTTATTCTTCATTTTTTAATTAATATTATTATTTTTTAAGGGCATATTGGTGAATTTATAACATACCTTATTTTATCTTTTATAATGATTAAAAATTTCTCTTATTTTCTTTCCTCCTATTATCTAAGAAAATGTGAATAAAATTGTAAATGTGAGTTACTTGAGCTTTACTTGAGATCGATTAATAAACTAGTTAAGTTTAAACTTTAAATTAATGCCTGCGAGTTAACTTAAGGGTAAGCTTGTTTACTTTATTAACGAGCCAAATGAATCAGTTTGTGAGAAAACTTATTTGTATTACTAATGGGCTTACAAGTAAGCTTGTTAGTAGGTTTGTTAATTAGGCTTATAAGCCTACATTATATTAATGTAATGGTTTTTATTTTTAATTATATATTAGTATTTTTTATTTTATTCTATAGTATATGTTTTTTCAATTCATATATTTTTAATCTTATATATTTTAATAATATTCTAATTATAATAATTTTATACTTATACATCATCTTAATAGCTTTACACTTTATAATTTATTTGATAGTGCATAAATTAAAATTACATATAAGAAACACATATTACAAATGAAAAAAAAAAAGAAGTCATCAATAATGATTAATTATGAAATTCAAAATGTATATTTTGATTGATATATTTTATTTCATGATTTCATATTAGAGAAGTAGTCACAACTGACTTATCTATAATAATCATATTGTGTTGTTTGGTTGATTGCAACGTATTTCTATATGATATGTTACCTTATAAGAATATTAGGTATTGTCTTCAATATGGAAAATATGAGGATATAAGTATAAAATCAGTATATATTTAAACTTGAACTCATTTAGGCTAATTTATCTAAACGAGCTTACTTGTTAATTTAAATGAGTTTGAGTTTAAGCTTGTTACCATGAGTTTAGACTTATTTAGATATATAAGTGCAAGCTCGTTTAGATGTATGGGCTTGAGCTTTAGAATCTTTAACGAGCTCGAGCCTATAATTTTTAGGTTCGGTAGAAACTTAGCTTGACTTGAACTTGATAATTTTCAGATGAGTTGAGCTTGAGTCTTTAAAAACATGATTCTACTTTGCTTATTTACAACCTTACATTTGAGGAAATTAAATATCTTCATAATTCTTTCCTTTAAATGCATTCTCACATTCTTTCCTTCTTAATCGCTTCCCTTATGTCAAATAGAGTGTAAATAAATAGATTGTTAGAATAATAGGGTTGTCAAAATGATCTTTGTTGGTGGGCATTTTTCGACTTTCAAGTTTAGACCTAAATCAACCTCACTACATTGTCTAGATAAATGCCTAAGTAGCTGATGGGCCTAATAGGCTAATCCTTTGACAAAGTGGCCTAAGCCCACTAAGCACTCACTTATGCGGATTAGTAAGTTTCCTAATATATCATGTTGAGTTGAAATACTACATACTAAATTAATGTAGCTACTCCGACAATCACTTATGAAGTCAATATAATCTATTTAAGCTGTAGTTGCCTAGTATATCTTGATCACTTTCCTAAATAGGAGATATGATCTAAAGATACGATACAACATATTTTTCCTAAAGAATCTTGGCTTTGTCCTTAATAAAAAGGGATAAAGCCTCTAGGTACAAGAAAAAAGTCTTATTTGATTGTTATTTCACCTTTTTACCACTTAGTTGACTTGAGCATTACAGTGACCGTGATAAAAATCTCTTTGTATGCTTTTACAAATGTTGGTCGCTTCAAGTCCAAATAAAAAACCCAAGGCTCAGGATCGAGCCCCCTGGAATCCAAAGTCAACAACCTCCATCTTAAATAGTTATAATTCGGGGTTCTAAATGCTTTTTTCCGAAAGACCAGTCTCGCCAAGATTTGATGTCTTATACCCTTCTAATTGGATCAGGTTGTGAAAGTTCATAACTCTAACCTCATTCCAGAACCGGTCGAACATGCAGGGCTCAATAATTACCATCTAGTTGATAAGAGATCAAAGTGGCTAGCCTCCTCTGTGTAATGGTAATAATGAATGTTTGGAAATCTCTAGCAGTTGTGCTTTTCGGTTTTTTATTTCCCCCTTAATCACTCTCATGTTTTGATGCACATTTTCATGGTAACTAACAAAACGGAATTTTAAATAATTAAATATAAATGAGATATAAAAATAGCAAAATAGAATCCTTATATTTCATATGGTTTCTTAAAATATATTTCGATTTCTACCTCTTAAGTGCGATATTCTAAATCCCACGTCAAGATCAAAGCTGCGCTTGTAGTTTGATGTTTTCATTTAAAAAGTGTAAGTTGAGTGACATCACGATTTTATAAAAATTATTCTTAAAATTAATTTGCACAAAACGTTACTTCAACAAAAATATAAAAAGGGTCATTATTTCTCTATTCTTTTCCACTTTCGACAAATCATAAAATTTCCTATATGAATAATTTTTGCAGGATCCAACTTTTTTTGTTTTTTTTCGCCAGGCAGGATCCAACTATTTGCTTTTCCTTTTCTTGTCCTCTTTTTAATTTTATTTTATACACGGAAGCATCTAATACCAAGAAGGAAAACTCACGCACGCACTAAATCAACGGCTGATAATGATCTTCCAGTTCACACAACCGTTGAAAATGTATATATAAAATATATAAAGCCTCAAATATTCAAAGATCAAAGAATCCCATTAAGTCCATTCAATTCCTAAGCGACATTCGCTACTGGTGGCCACCGCTGTTATTCACTTCGAATTGGAATCTTATTTTCCTCCATGTTATCAATATCTTTATGGTTCAATTCTATTCGATTCGGTTCAACTATAAAACCCATTTGATATAATTTTAATCTAATCTTAATTGAACTGCAATTAAATTTGATTTCATATTTTAATCCGTGATTCTATCATACGTTGGAGTCAACCATTCCATCCGATTTGATAATATGTTTTTTTATAATCTTTGAAATCCTCGTTGCATTAACTCTTAAGCCGTCGAATCTCAAAAAGTATTTTTATTTTTTATTTTTTATCTTTTATTTTCATGGGTACAAATACATGATGGACGATTCCAATTCGCTCTTTATTTGATTCTCTTTCTTCTATTTATTACAGCGTAGCTCCTTCAGTCGAACCCACGCTGTGATCAAAACTCAGTATTGAGGTACGTATTCTGGCTCTTAAACTATTATATCGTGCACTTCTTTATAAAACCATGTTTTAGCATGAACAAATAAATGGTACTTCATTTGTTGTGATTACATTGATGCGACATTATCGCTAGCTGTGGCTTTTTATACCCTCTCTCCCTTCCTTCTAATCTTATATTCCCTTCTAATCATAAATTACCATATAATGTACTGTCACGTGTTGATAATGTTTTCAGAAAATATATACAACGCTCGAATGCTAATGGTATAAACACGAGTTTCTTATGTGGAATGTATGATATTCGAATTTTCCTCCCATTTGTAATCATCGGAAAAAAAAAAAAAACATATATTGTAAATAATATAAGAAACAGAGTCTTATGTTGTCGCATTCGGAGGTGTCCTTGAGATGACTATTTCTATCAATCATAATTAAAAAAAAAAAGAAAATGACGTAATATCCCTTTGGATCATTATTACTCTCTGCAAATGATGTTCCAAGTAATGTAATTCTTGCCCCAATCGTGTTGGAATAAGATTGGTTGGGATTCCATTGAGGCAGCCGAATGAAGACAGCAAATGTGAAATCTACGTATTTCCGTATCGCTTTGATCAACTTGCTGATCACACTATACTGATGGAACATAAAATTTAGATAACACCGTGGTTCTCTTGTCAATTTCTTTTCCTTTTTACATAAGGTGTTTGATGAATTGATTGTGTGGCTTGATTTATCTGGAAAGCTGCAAGTTTTGTAAGAGTTATCTCCATATAGTTAAGCAAGTTGCGTGTAGTTTTTGTGAGTTTTAATAATAGTAGCTGAGTAAGGTAAATTCTGGCTTTCGTGAATTTACGAAATTGCAATCCAGGATTATAGCTTGGAACTTATAGAGAGTTAATAGTGTTGGATTCTCGAGCTGTTTTGTTCTCTTAAATGTATGGTTTACGTGCATCATTCGATTCTTCATTGCTTTTAATAGAAATGGTAAGAGCAATTTGTAAGATTGAATCTTCAAATGTAAAGCATACACATACAAAGTTATATGGATCTCCTTGATGGTAGGAGTACTGGAAAAATGTTTTCACCCACATAAGAGGTTTTGGTTATGTGATTCTCATGGAAAGATTTAGATCATTACATGAATATATGATTATGAATGGAATTTCTAAGGGAGTTCAAGAAAACGGCTTTCTTGCTCTTAGGTACTTGTTGATTTTTACTTGTAAGGGAATGTGCAGTCTTCAGAGCACCGATTACATCTCTCATAGTGGGAAGTCTCTTCTTGTTAGACTCTTATCAAGTGCATATAGGATCCTTATTAGCAAAATTATCAAAAATAAAGCAACCTATGCTAATGATAAACACAAAGATTTCAAATTCTCTCACTGATCGTGTTAATATTATTGAAATCAAAATTTGATTTGATGTGAGCTTATAAGTACCTTTAACATTCATCTCGTGTTCACTTCTAATATATTTGACATGTACTTGGGAGGGATTGCTGGCTCATTCAGCATATATGCATAGTATGAATGTACTCCTCATAGTAGAAATCCGTTTGAATCAAGTCATCCCATTTCCGTTGGTTTACACTAATCAAGTGTGTTATGAAGTTCTTTCATTCTGCTTTATAATGACTGATTGGAGATATTGGTTGTGGATGCAGAACACCACTTGTGATCCAGCGTCATATTTTGGTGAATAGCCCCGATTAGAATGGGCAAGATGAGTAATGTATAAATCTTTTTTTTTTTCTTTTCCTTTTTTTTTTTTGTGTTTTTGAACTTGATAATGCTATTGTCTTTAGTTGATGAAGAGATGGATTGCTCATTATAACTATATGCAAATCTCCAAGAATTATCTGTTTGTCCCCCCTTCTTATTCGATCATATACTTTCTATTATGCAGGGTAACGAAAATAATCAGCAAATCGATCTTGGTAGGCCTTCTTGTCTTTTATATGTTTCTACGTACTGCAACTTTTTAAATATTTTCTTAACTCATAATGACTGGAGATGTCACAATAGGCTTCTAGATAGAAGAATCTTAAGAAACTTATGGATAAAGTCCTCTGTGCAATTGTTTGGTGTTAATCAAAACTAATAATCAATCACTCTGACTTCTCAGGCGCCATCATACGTGAAGGAAGAGAAATCCTTTTCCAGGTAGATCTCCATATCTTTTTTCTTTTTAATCTCCCATAGCAATCTTAGTACGGTTAATTTTCCTTGGTGATTATTGAATTGGTAGAATCCTTCTGGTATGACTCGAGCTACGGTCTTGAATTGTCAAAGAAAAGTATTATGAAGACAGGCTCTTCAAGCTCATGAATCATATTATTCATTATTCCTCTCCCTCACAAATTTGCCGTTCAGTCTGAAATCATGCGTTTTGCATTTTTGAAACAGACTTTGATTTGCTGCATCTTATTATGCATTTATTCGAAATTCACTTTCTAAGCAGGATATTGAAATTTCCTCTAGTCCATGATGAACTGTGATTTTCCAAACAGGCTTTCAACTGGGAATCTCATAAATATAACTGGTGGAAAAACCTAGAATGGAAAGTTCCTGAAATAGCAAAGGCTGGGTTCACATCAATGTGGCTGCCACCAGCAGCACATTCGTTTTCACCTGAAGGTAGGAAAAGCAATGCTAATAATTTCCATTTTGAGACAAACTTTTTTGTATAACCAACATGGTAGTTGCTGCTGGCTTTTCTTTTATCGGCTGCTGTAACAGGTTATCTTCCACAAAACCTTTACTCTCTCAATTCTTCATATGGTTCGGAGCATTTGTTGAAGATGTTGCTTCAAAAGATGAAACAGTGCAAAGTCAGAGCAATGGCTGATATTGTCATCAACCACCGGATTGGGACTACCAGAGGACATGGGGGAAGGTATAACCGATATGATGGAATTCCACTGGCATGGGATGAGCATGCTGTGACAACTTGTACTGGAGGACTGGTAGAATCTCAATGACCTTTTGATCGATATTGAATGTCAAAAGTCCCTGACATGCTTCTAACCTCTTCCAGGGTAACAGAAGCACTGGTGACAACTTTGATGGGGTTCCAAATATTGATCATAGCCAACATTTTGTCCGGAAAGACCTCATATCATGGATGCAATGGTTACGGAATGTTGGATTTCAAGATTTTCGTTTTGATTTTGCTAGGGGGTAAAATTTATCTTAAACACACTGTGTTGATTTAGTTCTTCAATAGTTTTTCAAGGTCAATGAATATTTATACCTCATGGTCATATTAGATATTCAGCAAAATATGTGAAAGAATACATTGAAGGGGCAAAGCCAATCTTTTCTGTTGGGGAGTATTGGGACTCATGCAATTACAATGGACATGGATTGGACTATAATCAAGGTATGGGCAATGGCTAGAGCACAAATTTCACCCATGTCCTTCTCATGTTTGTTCCTTGATCTTTATGGTTCTCCTGTTTCTTTTCCATAGAAATTATGTAGTTGATATGCAACGCTTTCCTAATTAATCAAATTATACTTTTTGCCTTATTCATTGGCTATGGATTTTCTTGCAGATAGCCACAGACAAAGGATTGTAAATTGGATTGATGGTACAGGACAGCTTGCATCTGCATTTGATTTCACAACAAAAGGGATTCTTCAGGTTTGCTGTATGCCTTATTATTCAAAATAACTCCTCATTAGGTGGAAAAGAAAGAAATATATTGGTATGTATTATCTTGACATAATTCAAAGGTTCCTACTTCTGGTCATGGATATTTTGTGGACAGTGTGGGTTAAGTTTGAGCCACAGATCCAATGAGTTGTAGCAGCATGTCCTATTCACCCTATTCTAGTAATTATATGGTTATCTTTGAAGTGAATCTTGTAATACTTCTATATTTGAATGCTAAAAGAGCACATATTTTTAAGTTGCATATATTTAACCACTGATCCTGCTAGGCTATTAAACGATTGAATGCATGAAGTGAAAACCGCATTTCCACATCATCTTTAATATTGGTATGTAACTCTGCACAGGAAGCAGTCAAAGGACAGTTCTGGAGGTTGCGTGATCCTAGAGGGAAGCCCCCTGGTGTAATGGGATGGTGGCCTTCCAGGGCTGTGACTTTCATCGATAATCATGATACAGGTTCCACACAGGTGCCATCCCACAACTTCAATTATTGGGAGTTCGGGTCCTACAGAAACACAACAATCAGTTTTGAAATAATTGTGGCTTTCTCTAAGAAATGAATAATCTTCTGACCTGCATTCATGTTTTTATTTTCAGGCTCATTGGCCTTTCCCTGCCAATCACATTATGGAGGTAAGTATCTACAACCCTTCTATGTCAAAAGTTACTCGTGTCATTTCCAATAGTAGTGAAAGAAACAATTAGGTTACTGAACTTGCATATGCACTTGATGTTGATGATTTGGTCATTCTGCCACACATTTTTTATTCTTGTTATACACTTTCTTCACCTTAGCTGTCCATACTCATATGATTTGAGGCATGGATTTGTGCTTTGAAATATGCATAAAGGCATTGTTGTCATTGTAAATCCATGAGGGATTATCATACAAGTACTGTCACTCCTGTATATTATTACCCTCAGGATTCTGGAACTTCTTCCATAACCTTGTGCAAGCATCCCTTGTAATGCTAGACATCAAGCAGCTCTTGGTTTTTAAGAATTTTCTGGAAAAATTTACTCCCATTGAGTCCTTCTTTTTGTAAGGAAAAAAGAAAAAAAAAAAAAAGAAACAGAAATGCAATCATGCTTTTACCCCAAAGAAAAAGAAGAAATTCTCATAAGCTTTAATTCTTTATGAAGAAAGAAAGTTATACTTGCTGAATCTAGTTGAAGGACCACATAGAAGTAGCTTTCATCTGGAACTAGGTTGCAACCTTTTCTGCTGTTGATCTCACCTGTTCAGGCAAACTGGAACACTTAAAATATTACAAATTAGCATTCAATATGAAGGTACTAAAACATACCAGATTGACCACATTAATTTACAACGTTTTACATGTTGATTGGACAAAATTGCATAAGCAGATTGATTTATACCTTCTTGTCATGATTCCTTAAACCTTATGAAATTATGTTCTCTACTCTAAGTGACGTAGTTTCTCTCTTATTGCTATATTCATTTGGAGAGTTGATATAAAGCCTTGAACATCCAAATAATTATTTTCATATTATTGATTTTAGCTCCTAAAGCCTTAAACTTATAGATATGGAGGAGTTCAAAGGCTGGATTTTGTTTCAAGCTTATTAAGTGGACCATTTAATTGATTAGGAGCAAAATGAGTGTGTAGGTATTCAAAGTATTTATCTTCTGCTTGACAACATCTTGAATTCAACTCCAAGACCTATAGATATAAAAGTTTAACCTTACAGATATGGTGAGAGTTTTTATATGTATTACTAAACACATAGGACATTGAAGCTTGGGTGGGTTCAAATTTTGGCTTGTGTTGCTAAAAAAGCTGCAATTTTTTACTTTACATAAGTATTTTTTTCCATCATTCTTACTCCTTACAGCTTCTTTTTCAGGGTATGGTTAGTATTGAAACTATGCATTTATCCGTCTATTTAGTGCTAACAAGCATGATATGTCGTGGCTTTACTTAAATCCATATGCAGAAGCAAATATTCTATGTCCGTCAAGCATTTATGCATCTATTGCAAAAGAAATAGTACACTCCACTGCATTATTCCTTTTCTTTTTGTGTTCTTTAATTCCCGAGTGATATGTCGCTTTATTTAACTCCATATTCAGAAACAGATATTCTACCTCCGTTTAGCAATGTTAGCAAGTACTTGTGCATGTATTGCAAACGAAACACTACACTCAACTACATTTTTCCATTTTTGTGTTCTCTATTTCCTGAGTGATGACACTTTGGGAATGAAAATGTCAAATCTTGCAGGGTTATGCATACATACTTACACATCCAGGAATACCTACAGTCTTCTATGATCATTTTTTTGATTGGGGTAACTCAATTCATGACCAAATCGGGAAACTGGTACAATATACTACTGCTAGCGGTATTTGATTAATTAGTTTACTTTATAGTCGAACGATATTTTGATTAATCTTCATACAAATTACTTGAAGGTGGACGTGAGGAAACGTAAAGGTATTCATAGCAGATCTCCCATTACGATCCTAGAGGCACAACCAAATCTCTACTCTGCACGCGTTGGAGATAAAGTCTGCATGAAGATTGGAGATGGCTCTTGGTGTCCATCAGGTAGGGAGTGGAAATTGGCAACCAGTGGCCATAGATACGCGGTGTGGGAACAGTGATACTTATTGATTAGTCATAGTTAATTAGTTATATTCTGGGGCATGGATTGTGTTTCTTAGCTTTTATTTGATATGAATAAAGGGTAGGTCTTGCCCCACCCCTGCATTGGAGAGGAAAAGTAAAATTTGATGCTTTGTATTCATATTATGGAGAGTGAGAGAAAGTTCGAGGCTAATTGTGGTGTAAAGAATAAAAGCGCGTTTGAGAAAGGATTAGTATATTGAGAGTCAAAGCATAGTTGATTAGAGTGAGATACAATGAAAAATAATAATAAGTGTTATTAGATACTCGTATATGGATTTTTATACGGTTGATTAATCTGTTTTTTATCTTATTAGTGTCTTATTATTATCTATTTGAATTTTTGTTTTTAGTAAGAATAATATATAAAAAAGATGAAAATATATATATATATATATATTAAAAATATCAATTAAAATAATTATTTTCAATACACCATATACGAGTAT
>JAMXBB010000001.1:158555938-158679926 GCA_024138015.1 Lumnitzera littorea | reverse complement strand
TAAGTGTTATTAGATACTCGTATATGGATTTTTATACGGTTGATTAATCTGTTTTTTATCTTATTAGTGTCTTATTATTATCTATTTGAATTTTTGTTTTTAGTAAGAATAATATATAAAAAAGATGAAAATATATATATATATATATATTAAAAATATCAATTAAAATAATTATTTTCAATACATAAAATATATTTTCTAAAAACTTTTTTCTTAAAAGTACATAAATTTTTATTTCTCAATTCTAATACTCCAATCATCATTTTCATTATAATTATGAAATAGAAACAAATAAGATATAGATAAAATATTTTTTTGAACACCAAATTTTAAATAAATACATATTAAATGCAGACGAAGAAAAGACAATTTAAGCAAACTCTAAACATACTAAGTATGCATAGATAAGTAAAAAAAAAAATGTGATACAATATCTGCTCTAATGATTGTAAAGTCTAACAACTTGAGTAGTCTTCAATGGCGAATCTTTCCTGGAGAGAATTGCAAAATTGAAGCTTAGAAGCAACGTTTACGGGCAGCAAGACATTGGCTAACACTTTTAATACATTGTCAGTTCATGATGACTAGATTATGCGACGTGCAAATTCAATTGATCATCACAAAGTAGAAAGCAAGGGAAGAAGCCAAAATATTTTACAAGATGCAGTCTCCTTATCAAAGAATGTTGGAGCACTGTGCTATTTCCACAAGATTCATATTTATCTAGCTATTTGCATCTTCATCTTTAATAAACTTACCATTGATTAATATAAAAATATACTTAAAATCAATATATGCGCATAATTTATTATTAGTAAGAGATATATCTGTAATACATGTATTTAAAACAGAAAGAGGCGATTGATAGTAAAATGTTAAGATAAAAACTTTATTGTAGGAGTTAAAAACCTTTGATTTGTTGGGATTTTAATCTTCTTGTTTAAATTTGAAAACGTCATTTAAAGGGAAAAGTCGTTAAAGCATATAAAACGTATCAAAACTAATCCTTTAACTATTAATAAGATAAGTAAGACATTTTTACTTTGAATGATGTTTAAGGAGGTACAAGGTGAAAAGTAATATATTTATGATGTAGATTTTTGATATAGACATAGGCAAACCTTGTTGGCCATTGCCAAGGATATGCCATGTAGACTGTAAGTGATGGGTAAAAGTAATAGACAAAAGTTTGATAAATGTGAGTGATTGTAAGTAGCCACTAGTGACAATTTGTTAACATTGCAAGTGAAGTGTCATGAATACGATAACTATGTTTGGAAAATTTTAGAATAGATAAGATGAATACAAATCAAGAGAATGATAAGGAATATTATTTTTATTTTGTGTTTAGATATTTAAGAAGGAAATGAAATGAGCGATTTAGTAGATTATATTATTCTAGTAAGAAAAAAAAAAAGAGAGTATATTACTTTTACTTTTATTTAATAACTTAAATAATAGGGGTATTTTTGTAGGTAGGAAATAGTAGAAAAGAAAAGGGTGGAAAGGAAATAAAGAGAAAAGAAAATGAGTGACTCTTGTTTGGATATGAAATGTAAAAATAAAAGGAAATAACTATAGTTATTTTTTTAATTTCACCAAATTATCTTTTATTGTACCCTTATTTCCAGATAAGAAGAGGAAAACAGTAGTTTTATAATTTTACGAGGTTTCCATCCGTTTTCATTTTTTTCCCTAAATTTAGAGAGTAAAAATAGAGATTCTTGAGTGAAAACGTTTTCACCTTTTTCTCCTACGTCCATTCTATTTTCATCCATTTTTCTCGGTTGGGTTGCATCAATCCGAAAGCAGTGTTAATTTCTATCCATCCAAATACAGTGTAAACAAGGCAGTGGATGAGATATGTCGCGACATGAATAGTGAAGTGATGGTGGCAAGTGGCAGCTGGATAGACAATTAACGGAACAAACTGTCTCTCTCTCTCTCTCTCTCTCTCTCTCTCTCTCTCTGTGCCCTCTTCACCAAAGCAAAGAAGAAATTCAAGATGTCAATGAAAAAGTACATGAAAGGAGTCATGATTTAGAAATTATAAGTGAGAGAGAGAGAGAGAGAGAGATGGTGAGGAAGAAGCTTCTTCTGCTGCTTAAACCATTTGACGTGTACCCAGTTCGTTCATCTAATGTTTCATCCGGCATCAACAATCAGCAGGTATCGTTTACTGTTCGATACGACGTTGTTTGATTTAACCTGAAATTGGACACTGGGCTCATCCTGATTGTGGTTCGGTATTAAGAGCTTTAATTGTTTCTGTTCTTGCCCTAAAGGGGGTTGAAAAATGAATAGATAATTAGGTCATGAACCCAATTCACAAGAATTGATCAAATCTCTGACATTAGGGTGTGTTTGTTTCGCGGAAAATGTTTTCCGAGGCTATCTTTAATTTGTTGCAAGTTACTCTTCACAATTTATCATATCGCAGTTTAGGGGAAAGTGGCAATGGAAGCAATTGGCTGCAGCAGTGGCAGTGCTGATTGCTGTTAGCGAGGTTGCTCTGATGTAATATTTTTTTACAATGAGTTGTTAGACTGTTGGAAAATGCTGATAAAAAGTGAAGAAAACTATTTTATTTTTGTAAAAATGGATATCCACGATTTCCATAATAGTTATGCATCATGACTGGCTGTTTGCCGATTGATAACCGCAGCCCATTGAGATTATTACTGTAAACATATTAAAATTATAAGTTATTGATCATAATAGATATTGGGAAAAAAGTCCAAGAAAATGTTTTCTGTCGAAAAACTTGCTTGGAGCTATGAAATCAACTATGTTTATTGTCGGTTCAGGTTCTTGCCCCTTTCATTATTGCTCATATGCGTTTACTCCTCGTAAGTATGAAATAGTGATTTAACATACAGAGACTCTTAAGATGGTGCATTTTTACCTCCCGAAATCTTCATTGAGACTTTCAAAACCATCGGTGAAGATGGCGGTTGGAGAGGTAAATACATATCCTTCGGGAGCTAAAATTACTTTTCCCAATAGCTGAAAGAGGGGTGCTGCAATATCCTCTTAGAGATATTACCTGCGGTTTCCTTTTGTCAACAGATAACTATGATTTGGTAGATATGAATGACATAGCTTATTTCCCAATAACTTCTGAATTGGACCTAGATAAAAGTTTTGCTGCTCTTCAACATGAGAATGTTCATGAAATAACCATGATTTCTCAAAAACATGTGATTGACGTCAACTAGGTATCTCTTTTCCCATCCATGTTCATGAAATGACCAGATCTGTCTTACTTGCTTTTCTCTCAAAGGCATGGCAAGTATTAAATTATCTAGACAACAGAAGAAAGGTTCATAAGGATGCAGTTGAATTCTGCCTGAACATTGTGAAGCGAAAACCTGTTGAATGGAAACAAGTATTCCGGAACAACCTGTCAAACCTAATCCGTGAGGTCGACCTGGTTGTTACCATTGGCGGTGATGGTACACTATTGCAGGCTAGCCATTTTTTGGACGATTCAGTTCCCGTACTTGGAGTGAATTCTGATCCTACTCGAGCCGAAGAAGTCAGTCAATCTAGTGGGTTTATCTGCAATTTCAGCCTCTTTTGATCATTTCTATGAATAGATGTAAGTTCTCCATATTCTTATGCAGGTTGAACGGTTTGGTGGGGACTTTGATGCGACAAGAAGCACTGGTTATCTTTGTGCAGCCAACGTGAATAACTTCGAGCAAGTAAGTTAGAGTGATTTTGAAGAAAAGTACTATGGTTGAATATATGGATGGTGCTAAGGTTGTAAATGAATTAAGTTGGTTTGTAAATTATTTGGGTTTGGCTAGAAATTTCCTTGGGTTTGATTTGATTATAGCCAAGTTTGAGCTCTAGTTGCCCATATAGTTTATCAAGCCATGCTCAATCAACCTATTCAGCTGAAAAAGATCATAAGCTTAATCAAACCCAGGCCCAAGTTTAATATATATTGAACTTTGTTGAACTCAAGACAATTTCGATTTTAATATAAATTTCATTAAAGTACATACAAATCTTTTCCAAATGGTCAAACTTAGCCAAGCTGCCTTGTTGAGTAACATTTCAAGTCAAACTCGAGCTCAAAAGTTTAAGCTCAAGGCCGGAGCTTTGAATTTTTGTATCATGGTTGAGCTCAAGTTTGAGTATTTTGCTTTTTTATTCGGTTTGGTTTGTTTACAGCTTTGTGATGGTTTATGTGCCATAATTTTTTACTCGAGAACAAAGCAGATCCAACACTATAATGACTTAACAAATTACATAGGTATTCTCGTAATAATATTCTACCTTGAAATTGTCATTTGTAATAAATGATGTGAGCACCTAAAATCTTTCTTACAGACTCTTGATGATATTATTGAGGATAGATCTCTCCCTTCTAGATTATCTAGATTATCAATCCATGTGAACTCAAATGCGATATCCAAATACGCTTTGAATGATGTTCTGATTGCTCATCCATGTCCAGCAGCAGTTTCTCGTGTCTCATTCAGGTAGCCTATTATCAATAAGAAGTTCATTATATATTTGAATTTTCTTCTTTGTTTTGATCTTGTGCTCTTATAAGGTTTCATTCTTAGAATAAAAAGGGAGGGCGATGCTTGTTCCCCATTAGTGCATTGCAGATCTAGTGGTCTTAGAGTTTCAACAGCAGCTGGATCCACTGCTGCTATGCTCTCTGCAGGAGGACTTAAAATGCTGCCTTTATCTAAGGATTTCCAATATTTGGTCAGAGAGCCTATTTTGCCTGGTGCAGCCTCTGGCTTGATGCATGGATTTGTTAAATCTGATCAATTTATGGACATTGGGTGGTTTTGTAAAGAGGGTGTCATATACATTGATGGTTCCCATGAGTGCTATTCCATCAAACACGGGGATATCATCAAGATATCTTCCTCAGCTCCAGTATTGAGGGCCTATCTCCCTCCCCACTTTTCGTGATGTGCCAAAATTTTTTATTCAATATGCAGAAAAAAATTTCTTGTGTTGGATGAATCTTTTGAAGCCAATCTTGCATTGTATACATACTAATATTTTTTAGGTGCGGCTGGACTTGTAATGTATTACTCAAGCACCATGTTTTGTTCTCAAAGAACATTTGAGGTTACAGTGAACTTTATGGGATATGAGGATGAGTTCAATTCTTATAAGTGACGAGTTTCAGATGACCGGGGAAGAACTTTTTTGTTTGCTAAAATTTATGTTTGTTTCGATGAAATCATGTGCATATCCATAAGTGCAGTAGGCATGAATGATGATGTTACTAGGCTGTTTGTGGTCCTCCTGCCTTAGACATGCACTTGCGGTTTCACACAGCTCCACCGGTCTGCCTTGCCTCTTTTTCATTTTTCGTTTGTTTATATTTGCTTGGATTATAACATGGATGGCTTGTATGTACTTAAAAGGATGGATAAACACAGAGATGCGGATAATAGAGTTTTATATGAATATGGCCCTTTCCGTGGGTTTTTTTTGAAAAAATAATACGAAAAAGGGTCTTTGCCAAAAAGTATTGGTAAAATGATATAGTGAAATTACATGCGAAGTTCACATGCTTCTTCAATATAAAAAATTTGACCAAAAAAGGTACAGGTATTAGATGCATTTTCTTTGTATTCTAAAGTATATAGAAGGTATACATACTTGATATGTCTCCTTTGTATTTTTAAATACAAAAAAGGCACTTTGTATATATTTTCAATGTAAAAAATTTAAAAAATTCAACTAAAGAAAGTTATTGCCTGCACTTTCCATGGGCCCTTTTTTAAATAGAACAGACGCATTTCAATACGATGCTTTCAACATATATTCACTCAATACACTCCCGAAGACACACGAAGATATTGCATCCTAATAAGGTAATTATCTATCTACATTGTGTTGTTTTTATCAAATTTCATCATCGAATAATGCAAATCATCATTCTATAATCCCATTATGTATAAACCTTAGGTTTTGGATTATGTTGTTTTTATCCAATATTTTGCTATGATATTGAGTTATAATTAGTTTACATGTAAGATAATTATGGTATTGTATGGTTGTCATGACAATAAAATAGATGTTGCATGTAAATTTAGGATATATTTTTATGCACGCTATATGTTTGATAAAATGCTCAATAGAGTTTTAGTACAAAACGAATTTGGGAAGACAATGGGTATGCGCTGTTATGATGTTGTCGTGCAGTGTTTGAGGGAATGGGTTGATTTACTAACTAATTGATTAGAGTATTCTTACATTATTAGGGTGGAAATGATAGATTATATGAAAGCTATCGTATATACCAATAGAAACATTATCGTTGGTAACTTGAGACTAGAGTACAGTAGGGAGCTTATTAAAAAATTAAAGATGAAAAATGATGTAACTTTTCTAACTTCTTTGAAAGAATTTGTGGAAGTGTTGGAATTGACCCTAGTGGGGTTGTAATCGTACATAAGCATTGTTTCTTTTACAATGGAGGTGTTACTTATAAGTTGATGGCTACCGAAGACGATGAAGATGTCAAAAATTTCATCGAAATGGTTGAGTTTTTAAGGGAATGTTGCATCCAAGATTCTAAGCCATACATGGATTTCATTAAGCCTAGACATGTTGATATCATAGAGGAGCAACTTGACGAAGTTCTTGGCTCGATTATCGAACGTGAAGAGTCTTATGACCTGTATATGGAGTAAATGCACATGGACATAAATGCTAACAATAATGAAGACAAGGAGCCGATTGGACATGATAATGGGGAAGATGTTGGACTCAACAAAGATGATGGTGAGGATGGAGCGGATCTGGAAGAACTTGAGATGAGTCCAGAATTAGTTGCTAGTAATGTGCTAGTAAGGCTTGCTTGCAAGGACTTCTATAGTAGGACCAACATGGACTGGATCTATACCCATCATACCTATGTCTAGGCGTTAAGAGATAAGCATGATTACATAGTGCAAATCTAGGTTCCTAGTAGAGTTGACCTTAGTTATTTGGCCATGGTATTAGTAGATTATTTGCTGCTACATCATACACAAGGGAATAGTTGTAGGCTATCTAGTAAGTGCCTATCCTATTGTTACGTGCATTATATACCTATACCCATCTTATGTTATGTATATTGACACCCACATGTCTATTTATTTTAGGTAGACTTGCTTTGTGATGTGCAGTTGGCATTGACTATATGATTGCACTCAGCATTGTAAATAGAGCATTGTAGTTCGTTAAGCAGTACAGCAACCTTAAACTTTACCCGTAGCACGAGGGGAAGCAAAAGCACCACCTTAATGATCACGATAGAGATTAAGGAGCACCTGCAGTTAAGGTTATGTTGTCTTTTCTTGCACTACCTAGAGATAGAACCAGAGCCAGAGTTCAGAGAGATAGAACTTGATCAAGGCGTGGCTGTGGCAGTCATAAGGGTGGCATTCAATGGGCCTAAGACTCATCGGCTCCAAGTATGGTATATGCCCTAACTTCAAAGTTGCTTCCAACTTAAGGGCTAGATCTCTCTTAAGTGTTGGATTTGGCTCTTATATGACTCCTAAGTCTCATCATTAGCTAGAACTTTTCATTCTAGTGCCCCTTCACAAGAGATGTTCAAGTCATTTGCAATCCTTTATAGGCGAGGACATCATTTAGGTAAAGTTAACTCATCCTACTAAGCAATACCTCCTTGAGATTTTGAGGAGATATTGCCCCAACCTTCACAGTCGCTAGAGTCATTTGTTCCCTTTTGTCTCAGGGCCATTAGAACCTTCACTCGTCGTAGAAGGCATTAGATGGACATTTTACTAATCATAGTTGATTCTATTGATATGAACAAAAGGCTATTTTATACATATACTTTTGGTTGAAAATCAATTCAACTTTTGTCTAATATTAGAATATGTTGTAGGCTTTTCAAGTCAATGGAAAATATTGTATGATTTGTGACTTTGTTTGTCTCTTATGTGAAGTGTATGTTTATTTTGTATGTTGAGTTTTGTTCTTGTGTCTTTCGACAACTGTACTTGGTGTATCGGATGAGCAAGCTTGACTGTTTGTAGCTTGGGTTTGTATTTACAAGAAACAATGCATTTCAGATTTAACTTAGTTATTTTGTGTGTTTTATAGGTGCTAATAGAAGAAGATGCATGTCATATATGTGCCTTTAATGTATTTCAAGATGCACTGAAGGCATGCCTTCTTTGGCCATGATTGCTACAATTTTTTATAGCATAAGCCTTCTGTGTAAAAAATATGAAAAAGTGAAGGTGTAAATGTCGCATGCTTCACAATTGCTACAATTTTTTACAGCATGCTTTGCATGTGACTTAGTTGTACCATTTTGGTAATATATCTAGTAAGAGGCCCTTTTTCATATTATTTTTTAGAAATTGGTCTATATTCATATAAAACTTCAAATAATGTTGTAATTTTTTTTTTGGGTAAGCAACCAATAGGTGTATCAACTTTCACATAAATTTGCTCTTGGATGAAATTATGTTGGATTAACGTTATCCTGTGAGGATTAGCAAGAAGGATCCTTCATCTAACTCTGTAGAAATACCCTTGATACTTTAACTTCCACACGCAATCTCTAATACTCCAATTAGATTTGAGAAAAGTCAAGTCGAGCTCGAGTTTTATAATACTTAAACTCAATTAGTTCACAAATTTAATCGAACTTGAGTTAGGTATATACATATTAATCGAGCTTAAATCCGAGTTTATACACTAATATTATTATTATTAGAAAAAAGATATATATATATATATATTGATAAATCAAGCTTAATTTTTTAAACTTAAACTCAACTTAAGTTACAAAAATTTTGAAGTGAACTTAAGCTCAAGCTTAATAGAGGATCGTCTTAACTCGACTCATATACAACCCTAGCTTGATATACGGCCAACAATTTTGATGTCTAAGCTGTTTAGAACACTAGTACTTTATGAAAAAATTTCAAGTAGATTAACATTTCACTCCCAAATAAAACTCAATATATATAAATATCCTTTTCATGGCATACACACAACGAGCGTAGCTTACTAACCTCGCAATCAATAAGTATTTATAATTCTAAAACTCCAAGCAAGTCGCAGCAACTTCAATATTTCCCCTTAATCCTCCAAAGTGATGAATGATCAGAGATCAAATATGTTAGCAATGTGCAATCCGTAATCTTACCATATGAATAAGTGGAAGCACAGGGTTGAGAGACCTTCAAAATCAGATTTTCTTTTTTTTTTTTAAAATATCGACGTGTAAGTTTTACTACGTAATTTATAACTTGTAGTAACTAGATGACCAGTGTACCTACTATACACAAAACACAGTAACTGAGAAATCACAGAAAACGTGCATTCCACAGCTGTCTGCATTAATGCAATGGTCAAAACAAGAATCACTGCAGATAGTGGTGGATTTGAGCTTGAGAGCGGAGGCAATGAGGCTAAGATGAGCATTATGATAGCCTTTAACGCGATGGTCGAAACGAGAATCCCCTCTCCCTGCACAACTCTCAGGTGCTTGGCCGGCTTCTTTGTCGACGATATTCATTTCTTTAACAGTATGGAGTGGTCCTTGTCTCGGGGAAGACACAAGCCTCTATCTCAAGCCTACAATCTGCAGAAACAGTAAACTTTTTGATGGTTACATCTGTATAGTTAACACTGTCCCTTCTGTCATGTTGAATCATTCAAGTGTCTTACGTGAACATCCGGTTGTTGTTGCGGGAAAGTTGAGGGCGCTTTATTGGAGAGAGTATAAGGTTTCTTAAGGTCATCGACGGGTTACTAGCTCCAGTCCCGAACATAGTGGGTCCACCAACCCTTCTGCTGCTAGCATCAATGGGAATGGTAGGCTGTTTAGCAGGTGAGCCTCCAGAGACATCGAAAGGACCAGAGTTTCCACTGCTCTGCCTTGTGGGCCATATGTCATCTCTAGGTCCTGGAGTTGCAGGAGGGAAAATCGACGAACCTGCTACATGTAAGTCAAATGGTTTTTGGGAAGCCAAGCTCGCATCATCAGCTTTATCATAGAAAAACTTGTTCATCACACTAAAGGATATGGAATTACCTTTTCTCATTGGGTCACCTGTACTCATCATATTAGGTGTGCTAGCAAACAAATCAGGCTCATGCCTTGAATAGAAATTGCTTGCAGGTTGAATGGCCGATCGTTTTGTAGACTCATACTCACTCCTCAACTGATCATACATTTCATCTAGCTTTCTCTTTTGCCTAACATTATTCCATGAATTTTATCAGTCACAGCTATCCGAAATTTGGGATAGCCTCTTTAGTTTTACTCCTAGTAGAAACAAACCTGGCTTTTTCAGCAAATTTTTCCTGAAGTTCTTGCTTATCTTTGGACAGGTTCTCTATCTCTCGTTCCATCATCTGGCACCTCTTGGCCATTTTCTGGTATGCAGTATGCACCTGCTCAAGTTTTTCAGTGAACTTCTCTTGCATGACCTCACATTTCTGCCTGCATTGAGCTACAATCCTATTCATCTTAAACTGCATCTCCAGTTCTTTCTGCCCAATATAGAACGTTACACTTCTATATGCACTCTTCATCACTGGGCTTGTTTAAGGAAAGACACATTTCCTTCTCAATTTTCTGATTAAAAATGTGACATGGATACAGATTTAAACTATAAAGAAGTAGGATACGTATCTGGGGGGAGACTCCTGCCATGGCCATCTGCCAATTTACAGATTGTATCATGGATAACCAACCAAGCATTAGGAGGAACGATGAAATAGTATGAGAAACAAACTAGATATCGTGCATGCACTTATATGCAATTTGGCAAAAGTACGCATAAGGTCTAAGCAGGACCAACTTACATTTATCCATTCATCATTTGGATTGATGTCAATAGGCTTCATGAGGCTGGTGAGAGGCAAATATAACAAGTCAAATGATTTGGAAAAGCAGCACATAGTTATAAATATCATGTGATCGCTGCATCAAGCAAATTTGCATAAGAAATCAATTATAATGATAGGCAATGCATGAAGCAATCCTATGAAATGAAATAAAATTCCACAAACTGATGGTTAAAGACGAAAACAAGTACTCTAAGGTCCTAATCTGCCTTTTTGCTTTATCTACTTGTATACTCGTTCTTAGATTTAAGAAATCAGTATGACCAACAAAAAGAAAAATAAGTTGTTTCTTTCATCAGTTAGGATCTGTCATAGTTTACTGTACTCCCCTGATTGCTGATGCACGCATATGAAGGCAAGAAACACAACCACATGCTAACTGCCTAACCATTGAAGAGAACAGCATCTGACTCCATTGAAACTAATGCATCAAACAAAGTAATGTCTTGGAATGTACAAGCTCCAAAACTAATTGAAATTCATTCATGATCCTAAACATTTCACCTCTTGGAGAGAACTTGATCGCAAATAGGACATGAAGCATCGTTGCTAAGTATCTTGCTGGCATCTTCAGTGCCTTTTTAGGGTCCACAGGTCAAGGAAATTTTTGCATTTACGAATGTACAGAAAAAAAAAAGAAAAAAAAAAACTCATATTAAGTGAAAAAGCACCCAAAAAAAGGTCATTAGAGTATTTTTGGGATACACAAAAGATGACCGCAGGTGGTGGAAATTGCTCGGCCTTCTAATTCTCGCCAGCATGCATTGCATCTCATCTCAGTCTTCAGGATTAATTCTCAAATCCATGCAATAATGTACCCCACCTAAACATCCGAACAAGTTCTTTTGGCAGCCTATATGCTTCCTTCAGAAAAATTACATTCCCAATGCTCAAACCCTGCTGTCATAAGGTACTACTACCATCAAAAAGGTGTCGCCATGTTGAACTAGCAAGTATATCATTCCATAAAAGCTAATGCCAACGAAAATCATCCAGACATTGTGCAATTTCATATCTTAATTCAGCACTTGACTACAGGCATAAAAAGGCACATCGTACAGGTTGAAATATGCAATCCATGGCATATTCACAAAAAGTATTAGCCTTAAATAAAGCTTCAAAAGAGAAGTTATGAACTAGTTGGAGCTGTGACTAAACCTGCAAAACCAGAAATTAATTTACTACAGTTATAACCAGGCGAATTACATATTGCCACCAACGGTACAAAATATCTACAACGCTATCAAGCGATACTGTAGGTAAATCGTGCTCTAATTGACAAGGTAAATCATACCATCAATAGCTCCAAATAGAGTTCGTACTCATAAAACCAAAGGATCAGATAATCAATCAGCACTGATTTGGCTCCAGTGCCTGGCGAATCTCATAACTTAGCACAAATTCTTTCTCTTATTCGCAAAAAAAGGTGTAATCTTTGACGGTTTCTGATATCGATCACAACTTATCGTGGAGAAATAAGCAACAGCACGATATACAGCAAATTTCGCTGTTCAGTGGGATTCGACATATACACGATGGAAAAACTAATTTATAATATAAATGTGGTCCAGAGCAAGTAATAATGTATCCAAATAGCATAATTGAGTTTCTACGAATTCACTACAAGAACTTAGCCTTATCAAATAGTGAATCTACGTTAGCCTGAATGTACCAACAGCAATAACATGATTTGCGATCCTAATACACATAATAGCAACTTACCGAATGATTTTATTCAAGAATCGTTTCGTAACTCAGAAGTCCTTTTGAAGAACAGGAGAAAGCTAGATTCGACAATCAAAATAAGAATAGTTGATTAGTGACGAGTGAATAGTATGAAAGGGGAATCAAATTGCATCTGAAAATCGAAGTACTGGATGAGTGATCGTGTGAAGTAATCCAGAAATGTGACGCGTACAATAAAGTCTCGAATTAGGGTTTGGGATATAACGGCTGCCTTCGGTTATCAGAGAATTGGAATTTACATGTAAACTTTTTACTTCTTCTGCTGTTTTGGAGAGCGATGGGCGGAGAGAGATGATCGTTCTTCGCATTTGTTTTTATGACTAAAGCTCAAAATGGCGGGGATCGAACTCGGTTTGTGGGCCAGGGTCCAGGGGTGGTAGTTGGGCTTGGACAGCCCATGTATGCCAAGACTAGGCTGTGATACGGGGCTAATACAGTAGATGGAAACGAGTGAAAATGAAAATAAATATAATTTCCTTTGCGAACAAGGAAGGGGAAATATAGAGAAATATTTTTCATTTCAATTGTTTGGTCGGTTTACAAAAAGGAAATGAAGAAAAATCAAATCAATATTTGACAAAATTATTCCTATTTTATTTCGACAAAAAATGTTATAGTGGACAATTTTTTAATTATCTCTCATTTCCATCCATTTTTGCCTATTGCTTACCAATTTTAAAGAGAAAAGAAAGGTACAATAAATGGAAATGTTTTCGCTCATTTCCTGGGATTTTTAGTTATTTAAATTCTTTAGTTTACCAAAAATAGCACATTTCATCCCATTTCCACTCAACTCCTCTCATCTAAGCATGTTTTAAGATGCATGTCTTTGTTCAAATCTAACCCATTTTGGGTTAAGCTTAATTATATATAGACCAAGTAATTGACAAGCTATCAAGTTGAGATGAATGAGTAAGTTAGGCTTAATTTACGTTTTAACTTTGCAAGTTGAGCTTAAGCATGACAATTAAAGTTTTGTTTATAGGTCTAGCTAAACTCATAATACACAAAGACTTTATGTGCATGTATGTGTGTGTGAGAGAGATGCTTTGGAATAATGTATTTTCAATATTGAATGAATACTTTAAAATAACCTCGATATAAAAGTGAGGCTTTAGGGAGAGAGAGATGATCTGGAGCAATGTATTTCCAATATTAAATAAATAATTCAAAATAATCCATATATATAGATGAGGCTTAACAAAATGCAAAGTTGAAATCTATTTAATTTAATGGTTACAATTAAATATTACCTATTGTAACAACAAGTGCATCCACCTCCTCCTATTTACTAAGGTATAATGTATATGAGCAATTACAAAAGTAGGGCTTCTTAGTGGACCTTAGAAAATAAAAATTACGTATTACATATATTTTAAAGAGTAAATTATAATAAAATATTAAATTTATTTAAGTGATAGATGTTTGTTTTTATAAATATAAAGTATCGGGTTTAAATATTATAAGTGTTATTTTACTTTTTCAAGATACATTTATTATTTGAATAATATTCTTCTTTTTTTGTTGAACTTTTTTTCCTAACAATCACTAATAGCATTAAATTTACTCTTTTAAAATTATATTTAATTAAATAAATTATTATGTATTGCTATTGTTTATTAGTTATTCACCATAAAATAATAATTACATTGCCATTATTACAATTCTTCCAATCTTATTGCATAGATTATTAGTAAATAAAACCACTTATATGACTTGCTTTAGTAATTTCTTTTTAAATATTCATTATGTATATGAATGTTGATTTTTGAACAATTAGTTGTTTAATAATCTATAATCAAAATAACATTCTCCCATTAATGCTAATAAAACAATTTTGTAAAGTTTTCATGACAAGAGATAGTAGAATAATTATATTTAAGTCATTTTACTCTTTTTGCTCTATGCATAATTTTCTATTCAAATATATTTTTATTAAAAACAAAATCTACACAAATTTAATGTATTAATTTTATCACTTTCTAAAAATAATTTGATATTAGATTTCACTTATGAGTACTCTTACTTATCTCCTAAAAAGTTTTTCCATCTTATTATGTTTTAGAAAAAGTTGCAAGTCAAATCATTAATGAAATCTTTTATACATATAAGATGCAATATAATTATAGTAATAAATGAATATCTTCTTATCAGTGATTGTAATATGACTTAATTAGGATAACCCCAAACCCTAATCATATAATTGTGTGTCCATGCTCCTGATTGTATAACTTAATCAAATATATTTGATACTATTAGTTTGCTAAATTGATTATTATTTACTAATTATAAGCTAATACTTACCTGACTAACATTCCTAAATGGTAATAAGTGTCAAAATTGAAAACATAAAATACATAAAGTGGTTAGGACTTTTGTAGTCTAATGGTATAAACATTAGTATTTCAAGTGAGATAGATTGGATTGGAATCTCCTCTCTCTTATTGTAATAATCTAACATATATATATTTATATATATTACCCAACCAGCGATATAATAAAAAGGATTAATTAATTCATATTACTATCCCTATTCCCTATGTCCATGGATTAATTACTTGCATTGAGTATATGAGTGATGAGATAAGATTGTATAATAATTTTTGGTTTCAATTATTATATGACACAAGACTACTTCTCATCTATCACCTTAAATATTGGGGAACTTCTATTGTCCATTTATTATTTTGATAGGGTTGGTCTAACCTTTCATCTAAACATTTATTTAATATCAATTAAATTTAAACGATTAATAATACAATCAGTTTAATGGTTCAGATCTAATAAATATTAAATCAACAGTACTCGATATTGTAAAAATAATATATAAGAACGTAGAGAAATCCAAAATATTATAATAATAAATTGTTAAAATGATAATTATATTTTCATATTATATATAAAGTTTATGGATGAATGACTATAAAAAGTATAAATGCAAATGAATAAAATGCAACTACCTAAAGAATGAAGAATGATATAAAAGTATTAACAATACCCAATCATTAATATGAAATATTTGCTTTCATTCACTAGCCCTTTGAATAATTGACATTTTCAGTATTGAAGTATTTCTAATGTAAAAGTGATTTTTGAAAACGAAAAAAAGAAAGTCTTTGAGAATTAATAAGATGATGGAAAAAAAAAAAAAAAAACTACAGGGAGCTAAAGTATATATATAAACAGAACCGTACTTCTCTGAAGAAAATATAACCATGGAATGACGGTACAGAAATGTAGATGGGCTGTTAGCTGAATTCGCACCCAGGTGAGGGGCTGGGCCTGGAGAAGGTCCCGAAAGCCCATTACCAACGCTTTGGTTTTGACCTTTTGATTTCCCTTTGAATTCTATATAGGTCTAGCAATTTTTGAGTTCATCAATTCAATTTATACATTAGTTTCTTAAAATGAAATATCCAATCTTGTGGTTTTGTTGGTTAATATTAAATATGATAAGTAATGGGGGCACATTTTTTACATAGAGAATATTTTTTGAAATCTATTATATTAATTTTTTCAACTTGTAATATTTTATCCTTTTAAAATTATCAAATACTATATCATAGAAATAATAAAAAGAGGAGGTTTTTTTCTTTTTTCACTTATAAAAAGGAGGGAATAGAACTAAATTGTAACATACATGGAAAAGAAAATTAAGGAAAAAATCTCCTCCGGAATAAGACACATCCTCATAAAATTCAAACAACAAAAATACATTAATACATCTTGAGCACCATATTGACAAAATTATTTAGATTAGAATTCATCAAATTTAATCTTTATATTTATTTTAATGGTTAGATGATGAATTGAATGGTCCTATCTATGGACTTAAAAAAAAAAATGATGCAACAACATAATTTTGGTTGATTGTATGTTAAATAATGTTTCTCTTACTATACGATCGGTTAATCAGTTAGAAGTTCGACAGGATGTTTTATCTAAAGAGATTTGTTCTACGTTAATGGTTAATCTAGTTTGTTCTTATACGTGTTTAATCACTTTACCTTCATTCACAAGGAATGCATAGAAGAGTTCATTCCATGTATCCGGGACACCAGTAAGGCACCAATGACTACAATCATTTCCTCTTTTACCATCAAGTCCATAAATGGATGGATGTCCATCTTTCCTAAGTTGCGATAGATTTGTTATATCAAGTAGTGTAGCCATTGTTGATTTTAGGACCTCCTTCACCACCATTGGAGGCGGCGGCAGCCCCGTCGGGTATATCGACCTGTTGAGTGGTTGAGCTAGTCCCATACAAGTTGTTGTGCTTGATGCAAACCATTCCGAGCCGCTGTATCACAATTCACAAGTAGTATCGTATAAAAATTTTAAAGGTAGTCATCACAATCTTGGATCTAAGTCCATTAGTCTTAGGGCAAATCGTAAGTGCACTTTCAAACTTTCAATGGGATGCAGATATACATTATAATATTCTCTTGGCACACGAATCACCTCTCATAACCAAGAAAATATTCACGTATTTCATAATATTGATAAATCCCCCAAATCGTTGCTATTTAAACTCTTCTTAGCGACAACTTTGGGATTTAGTGCTGGTTCAAAGTTTATGTACTTATTTTTTTTTAAAGTTATGGAAGGTAAAGTCAAGTATTAAGAGTTTAAAGAGTGTACCTATACTCAACCAATAGTGTTATTTTGCTTGATGAAAACCAATTTGAGCCGATTTATTATGATTTATGGGTGACACACCATCTAATTATCAGAAGGGTATGAAACTTTTGAAGGTAATTCTCACAATTCTATATTTACTTCTATTATCAATTGATTTAAGAGCATAAGTTTTTTTTTTTTTTTTTCTCTCGTGAAATTGATTAATGTACATTATCATCATATCTTTGTATATCGTGTCTCCTTGTTGAATGTAATCCCACCTAAGTTAAACACCGAACGTCCTACTCACACAAAATTTTCCTCAAGAAATGTCCAAGTGTACAATATAAAAAGCTCCACCTAGGTTTCAAATTTTTAGATTAATTAATTAATTAATTAATTGTAGAGGGAAACTCGACAGACATAAAAATCATACCGTGGAATTAATAATCAAAGAAAAATACATGATAATTAAATTTCGAAATTCCTTTTTAATATATTGTTTTGAGTCTTGTAATTCATTTTGATGGAACCATTTTAGCCCTCTAAGATGTACTATTAATTTATATTTCTTTAAATATAAACTATTAAATTCATAATTAATTTAATGATAATAAAATGACAATCAAAGTGAGATGAAAGACCGGATAAATCTATTAAAAAAAAAATAAACAAATAAATAAGATCCTAAAAAAGTCCATTTATTTGAATTAAAAGTTGTAAGAAAAATATAGACGTATCGTATAAATTACTTACGGCTGTCTACTCCCTGCAGGCATCCACCATTGCCAATTGTTGAAGATAAGCACATCATGTCCTTTCCAAGAATCGCCATTGACAATAGAGTCAAGCTTTAGGATCTTTCCTGTCTTCTCTTTCAACAGATCTACCAGAAATCCATTGCGAGATAGTCTTATGGAAATCTCATAATCCTGCAAAATACACAATTGTCTTATGCTATTTTGCAATAATGTAACCTAAAATAACCGTGTACTGAACAACTTAAACCGTATAATTCTATATTCATAAACGTTTTCCATGAAACAAACACGCTGGTAGGAACGTAAATGGCGACATATAGTTGGAAGGGGTGTATAAATAACTATGCCCTATAATTATTTCTCTTTTTTTTTTTTCTTCTTTTTTCCTTGCATGTACATTTCATAAAACTCACAGGGATATCATACGTGGAGAGATCTCCTTTTCTAGTAAGTGTATATGTTGATTGGGGAACTGCTGCTTGCAACATGCAGGTTAATGATTGCCATTGATTGAGACTCAATGAGTCACCTACAAAGAGTATCTTCTTCCCTCTCATCCTCCTCAAGAAGTCCAGGCCTTCGAATCTGCACAAAAACTGTTTTCATTTATATTTTCATGCGCTTGCAATTGCATGCATGTGCCATACACGTATTAGAGACAATAAAAACCATATCTATAACATAGAAATTACTTGCATTAATAAGTTTTGTATCATACACCCAATTTCCTTGGAAGGGATCACAATGATCATCCATTCTCATTGTTGCTGATGAGTTTGTTGTTCTTTGAGCATTGGTACGGTTAAGGATAAAAGCAAGGAGAATAGCAGCAAAAGAGATGGATGACAGAAAGTCTCCCAAAGCGAAGCGATCCCATCGTCTATATGAATATGTCTATATACCTTTTAACCACGCCTCGGGATTAGATAATGATAACTACATGGTTAACTGATCTGAAGAACTAAACCTGTAGATCGAATCGGTTTTATGTTTAACTATTTAGGCTAATTATATTTCAATTGATTGTTAATAGGTTTGTGGTTGGATTCACTTGAAGACAAAAGACAAATTCTTAAGGCACCAACATAGCAAAAGCCAACCAGCAATCGTTGTACCGTCCCACCCTTTTTAGCGTTTCTTTTTTCTTATCTTTTCCCCTTACTTCATGGACCTCTTCGTACAGCAATGTGGAGACTAGTATTTGCCCACCATACTGATGCTTATTAACTAAATCCCACAATCTACGACAAATAGCAAGTTATCTTCACAGTTCACTAATATTCGCCGGTATTGTCAAACCCTAATTAACCATTAGTAATTGAATCCGGTTTGACTTGATACTTTTATAGAAATGCTTTAGTTCACTTACAGTTCTATCAATGATTTAAACTAGTTTATCTCTTTAATTTTGATTTTCTCATATATCCAAATTAACTATTCAAATTGAGTCTTATAACATTGATATTTACCATAATTGAAATGAGTTTTTTTCGAGAGTCATTTAAAATTGAGTTTTAGATTGAATTTAATATTATAATATCTCGATTCGATTTACTTAGCCCTAAATTTTACCACCAAATCTAGCCAAAAAGGGAGCAAAAAATTTTAACCTAATAAAACATTTAAAGTTCTTATTGTGAATGAGGACGAGAATTATTTCCAATAATGTGATAAAGTTATAGGATCAAAGTAGAAAAGGTTATATTTATACACTTCAATGAATTTGGTGTTTCAATTTGATTTCTTTTGGATCAAAGGAGAAATATAATGGATAAAATTAATTAACCTAGGTTATGTCCTTATGTCTGATGATGTGCCGCATATGAATCACGAAATAAACAATTACACAGTACTTTTTTCTTCAATTATATATTAAAATTAAAAAAAAAATTATCACCTATCATTCTAAGTAGGATATAAATTGTTAAAATGATGATAATTTTCACTTTATTATAATATTTCCGTATCGGATATAAACCATATGAACGATACTTATAAAGGAATAAACATAAACAAAGGAAATGTGTAGCTAACATAAGCATTTAAAAATAGCACAAAGGAGATTTCTATGCATTATTCAACCGAACACCATATAGCTTAACAAAACAGCTTTGAAGAATTAACAACGAGTGGAAACAAAAAAAAATAAAAAATAAAAATAACAAGGAGTTAGAGGTGTGAAAAAAAAATTGTAAGTTGCAAATACACTACCTTAAAAACTATTGATCAGGGTGCAAGTTGATTTTGTGAAATTTCAAAATAAAATATTGTGATATGGATGCTGATTTCTTAATTAGATGGAAAGAGTTTGATTTCCCTTTCTACTTTGTACTCACCGAATATATATATATATATATATATATATATATATATGCCTAATTCCGTATTGTCGCCAAAGTCGATTGTCATTATCAAAGGTCATTTTTGCAACACGTTTGGGACTTTGATTCGGATTTGAGGTGGATACATGTTTTCAAAAATTAGGGAAAAAAGTAGTGATTTGAGAATTTGAAAATCTATCCGTACCTAATCATTAGTTTTGGAATGTATTTGCAATTAAAGAACGACTTTTTTTTTTTTTTTTTTGGGTAAACAAAGAACGACTATCGTTAAAAGAACCCCTTCTTCTCAGTGAATGGAAAGAAAAAAAAAAAAACATATAGAAGCCTGCCATAGTGTATAATGGCTATAACCATCCACTTGGAGTTGGAGCTAAGAAGACCACGAACAAACCCAAAGCAACAAGAAGATGCAGAAGTGGAGATGGGCTGTTTGCTGAATTCATATCCAAGAGATAGGCTGAGGGATGTACCAAATGCCCATTATCAATGCTCTCGTTTAATTTCCCTTTATATTTACCTGCAATTTTACTAAGAATATAAGTACTTTTTTTTTTTTTTTTTTTTGACTTTATAGGTCTTGTATTGAGTTCATAAATTCAATTATCGATTTCTTGAAATGAATTATCCAAACTGGTGTTGTGAGCAGGTGAAAGGGTACACTTGTCATGCCGAAAATATTTCTTCGACATTTTTAAATGCTTGTTATAGTCTATAATTTAAACTCAGCTCCTTATAAGATTTCAATGGGTGCTTTGACATCTAAAAGTAAGACCTTATTAATAAACCACACTTTTTTTAGTTCTTTACATTATAATATTTGTTTTTTCATTTTAGGATTATCGATTACTATATGGAAGAAATATAAAAAGGTAAACATAACTAGTTGCTTTTAATAACTACCATAATAAATGTTCATATGAAAGAGAAAAAAAATGATTTTCTCTTTTTAAAAGTATTCTCTAATTTAATTTTTTTTTTTTGTGATTATAATAGAAAATAAAGAGAAATTTGAATCTAGTTTATTTTACAATGCCATTAAGCTATAAGGCTATTTACCTTTTAACTTTATATTGTTCAAAAATATTTAGTTGTCAATGAATAAATACTATACTTACAAAGCTGTTTAAATAAAAAGAATTTAGCAATGCGGTTTTGGTTGATTTGTGTTAAGTAATGTTTCTCTTAGTATATAATTGTATATTTTCTGTAATGACTCACCTTCATTGACAAGAAACGCGTAGAGGATTTCATTCCATGTATCAGGAACACCAGCAAGGCACCAATGACTACAATCATTTCCTCTTTTACCATCAAATCCGTAGATGGATGGATGTCCATCTTTCCTAAGTTGAGATAGATTTGTTATATCAAGTAGTGTAGCCTCTGTTGACATTGCACTTAGGACCTCCTTCACTGCCACTGCCGGCAGCAGCGGCGGCGGCAAACCCGCTGGATATGCCGACCCCTCAAGGGGTTGTGTTTGTCCACTACAGGTTGTTTTGCTTGATGCAAACCACTCCGAGCCACTGCATCACAATTCACAAGTAATATGCTATTTTGTTGTATTATAAGTGAAATTACACTATTTTATTGTCAAGGTCCGGTGTAAATAAACTTTATCAAAACTTTTAATGTGTGACTTCATTCTTTATGATTTTTGAAAATATGCATATATTCTAACCATTGTTAAATCCCTAAAACCAACATTATTTAAACTTTTTGTAGCGACACAATTTTGGGTGCTAATGATAGTTTAGAGAATATGTACATAATTTTAAAATTTCTCGGAGCTGGAGCTAAAGATAACGCATCAAGAGTTCTGAGAGTGTGTTTCTACAAGACCAATAGTCTTAGAGTATCATTAAAATTATCTTTTAATTTAGTTGATTTAAGATAGCGTTTGGCTATAAAAATTAAATTGGACAAAGAGAACTAGATATAATAAGTATAAAAAAGACTGTACATTATAAATTTATTGTACCATATTTAGTTTACTAAATATTGAAAATAAAACTTATATTAAAAATTTAATTATTTATATTATAAAATAAATAGATTTTTTGTAATATTTAATAAAATAATATTAATTAATTCAATATTATAATATGAAGGAGTATTTTTTAGAATACAAAATATTTTTTATTTTTATCCAATGAATTTCATTTTTATACCTTAATATGGATGTGATAAAATATAGGCCTTTTATCTAATTCATTAATCCAATTTTTGTTCAATTATCAAGTAAAATTGCAAATCAAATATAAAACAAAATTTTTTGTCTAATTTAGCATTACAAAAATTACGTAATCAAATGCTAAGAGCCATGAATTATTGTGTTTAATGCAAACTATTTTGAGTTGCTATAGCATTATAATAACAATTATGGATCTACATATATTATCAATTGATATAAAAGTTTAAACTTATTGATTATAAATGTTGTTTATGAAATCGATTAATGTACATCATCATCTATACTTACTTGTAATGGGATGGAGAAATTCCTTGGAAAAATACTTTGGTTATGGTAGGATTGATATTAGCATCTACCCACTTTGACCATGTAGTTAGTCCCGCCTTAAACGCGGCTAGACGGTCCATGTCCTTGTATATTGTTTCTCCTTGTCGAATGTAATCCCACCTATTAGACATTAAACGTCCTATCTAATGACAAAAAATTTCCTTAAGAAATTCACGAAGGAAGATTAAGAAAAATCCTTGTTTGCATTACTAATATTAATAATGAATGCATGCAATGCTAGACTAGAAAAATTCAAGCACATTGCTAATGTTAAAATGATATAAAAATTAAAAAAAAAAATACATAATGACCTGTAAACATTTATTTTTGAATTAGAGCAAAAATCTTCAAACATTAATTTAGTATCTTTGTATGTATGGATTGTTAGGCTTTAATCATTAGTCAATTCACATAAGAAAAAATGTTTATTAATATCGATATGTTATATGTCTTTACGAGTGATAGATAAGTATTAATAATATTTAAACATATATTAATGATAATAAGTTCATGTTTTCATGCACTTGTATGTTATTAATCCATTAACCATGTGGCTTTTATATTAAAATTTGAAGAGAAGATGTTTGTCTATGAAAATATGAATCTACTCTGTTAATAACTTACGGTTGTTTACTCCCTTTGTGAAGCCACCAATGCCAGGTATTGAAGATAAGCACATCATGTTCTTTCCAAGAGTCGCCATTGACAATGGAGTCGAGCATTAGGACCCTTCCTATCTTCTCTTTCACAACATCTACCAGAAATGCATTGCGAGATAGTCTTATAGAAACCCCATAATCCTGCCCAAAATGTATAATTATATGTTATCTCGCAATAATTTGAATTGAAGTAATTGTACATTGAATAAAATTAAAACCCATAATGTTAATTCTGGAAAATGTTTTCCTCGAAATAAACACATTTTTAATTTAAAAAAAAAAGGATCAGGTTGTAATATTTATTATATAGATTATTTTACGGTCTCGTCTTGATTTTCTATGGACCAATTTAGCTATCTATTTTATTTTTAATTCACATTTTTTTAAATCTGAGCTATTAAATTAATTATAAATTTAATGGTATAGATTTAAAAGAATATAAATCAATAGTAGAATATTTAAGGGTTGGATCAATAGTGTCAAAATAGAGGATGGAATTAGCTAGCTACAGTATTTGTTCCATTAAAGAGCAAGGTTAATTAATAATCATTGAGCTCAACAATTACACTCTCTGATAATTGATTAGGAAGAATTAAATGATGACCTTATCACATCTAGAGAGTAATATCTGAACTAAAATTAGACAGCAGTATGTGCCATGATTAACTCATTATGTTAATGAAAACCATCTAATCACCTAAAACTTGTGTTAGATAAGTAAGTTTATCGAAAATCACTAGTTTTCTAACTTTTACATTATCATTTAATTATGGGTTGCGCATTCCAGAAGTATAGAATTTCACAAGCTTATTATTATTGTTATTATTTTCTTTTTATTACTTAAGAGATAATCGATAGGCTAGCCTGGATGCATCTTTTATGGGTGGAGGCAAGTAAAAGAATTTATATAAAAAAAAATTACGATAAATATCATATGATTCCCATTTTTGTCAAACTAGTAAAAACATCACATCTGTCCTAAAAGGCAAAGAGGACAAGGAAGAATAGTGTAGACCTGACGATTGCCATGTTTTCAATGGTAGGTACGTAGGTGGTATCCGAAAAATATCAAATGTAATAAAATATTAATACCTTCAAATTTTTTGGACGAGTGAGATTTATCTCATTATTCACTTTTTACTTACGTGTAGAGTTTAAATATGTAAAAAACTCACAGGAATATCAAATGTGGAGAGATCTCCTCTTCTGGTAAGTGTATATGCTGATTGGGGAACTGCTGCCTGCAACATGCATGTTAGTGACTGCCATTGGTTGAGGCTCAGTGAGTCACCTACGAAGAGTATCTTTTTCCCTCTCATCCTCATCAAGAAGTCTAGGCCATCGAATCTGCACAGAACTGTGTTCATTTATATTTTCATGGGCATGCATACATGAAAATCATTGTCAATACGGATCGGGAAGGTTCTTGTGAAACCCTTAAGCCCTTAGAAGAAAGGAGAGGAGAGGAGAGTCATTTATGAGCTCAATGTAGTAAATATCGAGTCAAATTGGTAGCAACTTTTATGATATAACTATAAGCGGACTTGGAATGGGGTGAGATCCTAAGATTGTCCAGACTTAAAAAATTTTTGAAAAAAATTTGAAACACACATAATTTCATCATATATAGAATTTGACTCATTTTCTGGTCTAAAATAAATCTAATTGATATTTTGATCAAAAGTACCATAAGAGCCAAATCTTGAGTTTTTCCCTCGTTTTCGATCCTATAGATATAACTTTGAATCAATAGAGAATCTTTTTTTCTGTAACTTATGAATCGATATTATTTCATTACCATTCCTTTTTTCTTCCTCCCAAGAAAAATCCCAAATTGGGGATAAGAAAACTTGAAAATGGATAAAGGTTAGCTATTGTGCAAGCTGGAAGCCAAAAATATCTTTGGAAAATATGAGGCTTGCAATGATTGATAGGCATATAGAGACAGGAGAAATTATTGAGAGGTTGTTCCACTTGCAAGCTGGCTTTTGTCCTAATTCTTAACATGACATCTTGTGAATATATCTGAAAGTCTAAAACTACAAAACTTATCACACATAATAAGAACACATTCTGTGACAAAAAATTTTAACATAGACCATGGTCTATCGTCCAGGTAAGAAAAAACTACATCAATGACCAACCTAAATAGAACCTGATGATTTTTCCTTTACATGTACAGGTACCTTGGTAATGTGCAGGTGCTTGGCTTCCATTTGTATTTTAGATAGAGATTATCCGGACGTCCATTTCCTTGACAATTGAATTCCTGCTCGATAAATGGACACGTCGGAGCGTTGTATAGGGGGTAACTTTCATCATACACCCAACTGCCTTGGAAGGGATCACAATGATCAACCACTCTCATTGTTGCTGATGAGCCTGTCGTTCTATGAACAGAATGCTGTGCTTTTGCGGCATTGGTTTGGTTAAGGATAATAGAAGCAATAAGAAGAAGAGTAAATGAAATGGATGAGACAAGGCTCCTAAAGCCAAGTGATCCCATGTTGTATATCTTTTTCTTTGGCACCTTTCTAAATTTGTGTGAGAGAGAAGAGGGACAGAGTTCTAGTAGTCTATATAGTGAGAGAAGGTTGAGATATACAGGTTGTTAGATTTGTGAGGTCCGCTGCAAATTTTGATTGTGGACCCAATTCATCAAATAAGGGGTTAGATGATGGTATATGGATTCGAACTTTGAATATCTTGGCACTTTGATACCATGTGAGATTTAACTCCACAACTAATTGATTGAGAAATTTTAATTTTCGAATTGTTTGGGCTTTATATTTTACTATTAGCATGTTTCACTGAGCTGTAGCCAAGTATTTCCTCGTTGGTTGTGAATAATCTTGTGGTTGGATTCACTTGAAGACAAAGACAACTTTTAGGCCACCTACACAGCAACAGCCAACCGGCAATTGCTGTAACCACTTTTCAGTGTTTCTTTTCCTTTCTTTTGTCCTTCCTAGTGGACCCAAATTATACAGTAACGTGAAGACTAATACTTGCCATCATATTGTTACTCATTATTTATTTATGACAATGGACAATAAATAGCAAGATATCCTTCTGAAGAAAGCTTCATCTTTATATCATTATGCTACTAAAGAAAGCAAGCTTCCAAGAATGTATGAAAAGCGACCGATAATAGTACATTGCATGATGAGCAAAATCATTAGTGGACCCATGATTTAGTCCAAGAAAGCAAGTCGCAAGGTAAATAATATAGAAAGCTCAAAAATAAGTTAATAGGTTCTTCTTTTTCAGAGAATCCGTACAAAATATTTGAGTAGAATCTTGGAAAAATTTCAATGTTGGGGCTGGCAATGGCCCAGTCCCTGACTCCCCTGAGCTCAGAAGCATATTCAGAAAAAAAAGCCCTTTTGCTAGGAGAAACAACTGAATCTTAACAGAGAAAGCAGGTACGTGGTCATCACTTGCTCATGAGAAGCTTAAGTCAGCTTAGTAAACAATATTTCAAATATCAAAGAAAGAAGAACGCAATAGATCTGTTTGTTTTACAATTTTGGTACTTTATCTCAACTGTGCATTTGTTTAAATCAGATCTACGTAGATGAAAGTACCGAATCACTCATGTAAAATCAAAGGGATCATAACACTCAGTCTTTTTTCATTTACATTATGAATAAAGTGCTTCCAGGACAAACCGAATCATTTTTCTGCTCTCCAACCAATGAGCTACTCCATTGCAACTGTTTTTAAATGTATGAAATCACTCTCCCCGTTCTTCCAATATTCGGAATCTGGAGCTAGTGGATAAAGATCACCAGCAGATGCAGAAGAAGCTGTCCAGGGCACATCAGTGGATGCACTCTGTGTCTGGATTTCACTTTCCTTCTTTACATCAATTTGCTGAAAATGTTTCCTCATTGCTTCTATCTTCGTCTTATCATCTGTGACACTAGTATCAGACATTGTTGCCTCAACAGGAATCTTTCCTTCGAGCATGCTTACCACTGAAGACATAGAAGGCCTTACAGCTAACAGTGACATCGCTGCATAACAGAGCTACATTGATCATTATCATCGCCTCCTCTTTGTCATAATTTGAGCCTAGCCTTTGATCAACAAGCTCATGCAGCAGCCCCTTCTCCTTCAATACATGAGCCTAGAAGAGGAAGACAATTGAAGTAGAAAAGATATTACAAATGGGAAAATTGATATATTTAAAACTAGATAAAAGCTGCTACTAAACTTCACATCTAGTGTGTTATAATCATAAGACATTTATCCTGCTAACACTGGTTCATCAGTTACATGATTCCTGTAACCAAAAAAAGGAAATATTCCAATTTCTTAATGTTCATATACCCATCTTTATTTTTTTGCATGCAATCTATTGAGAATACTCTCCATTTCATTTTTTACTAATTCACATACAAAAACTGGACTTTCATTTGTAGTGCATATGAGTATGGAAAATGGTAGATAATGTATGGTTTCAAAATCTTATATTTATTTGCTAACTAAGTGGAATTGAAAATTTTGCCAGCAAAGCTCCATTATTCCTTATATGGAATGAGCAATGCATTTATAGAAGCCATTTCAGACATGGCCCCCCAACTAGAAATTGTTAAATGGTTCTATGGATCTATTCCCACATAACCTTGGAAAAGCAAGATAAATGGAACTAAAGATTCAGTTACTCAGTCAAGTAGATAAAAGCATTCTGATTTGTCCTTGTAGGTAGTGTTGTTCTTCCCACTTACAATCTCCAATGCAACAATACCAAAGCTACAAACATCCACCTTTTCAGTTAAATGACCTCTCATAGCATATTCAGGCACCATATATCTACTGCAATGTGGAAAAGAAAATTTATACTTGAGAAATAAGTAATTCTTGCAAAACAAGTTCATATGGTTTTTTATTTCCATAGGGAAGTCCCTTAAAAGCACAAATCAATGACCTTAAATTGCACCCTATGCTTGTGAAGAAATGAAAGAAAGGACTCACAAAGTTCCTGCAATGCGGGTACTAATGTGGGTGTTATCTTCTTCATCAAGCTTGGCCAAACCAAAGTCTGATATCTTAGGATTAAAATCTTTGTCAAGAAGCACATTTGTGGCTTTGATGTCTCTGTGCGCAATTTTTAGTCTCGACTCTTCATGGAGAAAAGCTAGGCCTCTGGCTATGCCAATGCATATCTTGTATCTTGTTGGCCAGTCCAAGTAAATTTGAAGTTCTTTAGGCCCTTAATTCACAGTATCAACGAATGAAATCAATTTTTATACTTATAATGTTACTTGATAGAACTGAAGCATAACCACTAACTAAACTTTTACCAAATAAAGCACGAGCAAGACTGTTGTTTTCTAAGTATTCATATACCAACAACTTGATTTCCTTCAGTACAGCATCCATAGAGCTTTACAAGGTGAGGATGTTGAAGAGCAGAAATCATCCCAATCTCATTGATAAATTCATGATTTCCTTGCCGTGATTTGGAAGAGAGCTGCTTCACTGCAATCGCTGTGCCATAATCTAAAAAGCCCTGCAGAGAAGAAAGATGTATCAAGTTTTTGTGGTATGAAAATGCACTAAGAGTACTGCTCACAAATTTTCTGAATACCTTGTAAACGGATCCAAAGCCACCTTCTCCAATCTTATTAGATTCGTCAAAATTGTTAGTGGCAGCTCTGATTTGTCTCAAGGTAAAGGTACTGGTCTGCAGGTCCAAACTCTGAAGATCTGCTTGAAATTTTGTTAAGGATCATTTTATTGGAAGCTTTCAAGGTTCTTGTACTCTTTCTATATACTATACAAGCTGCTCCTAAGGCTGACACTCCTATTTCATGTTAACATTACCATTATGTTAGGTAGAAACCCAAGTTATTCCATAATTTCAAGTCTTATGTTCAGTTTCCCGTTGAAGATACATGGATCTTACAAATTTGTGATGTTTGTTAGGAACAAAATATGGAGAATGAATTGCATACAATTAGAGTGATGATAAGGGTGGAATGAAATAATGATTTCATCCTCTAAAAGGCATAATTGAATTCCTTCTTAAAACTGGAATCGCTGATTTCAAGGAATTATGATTTCGCCTTCTAAAAATACTTTCAAATATGGGAAAGAGAATGGAATTTGAATTCACGATATCATTCTGGTCGATTCCTATGCAACAAACATGACATAAAGCTTGCATGTTAATCTATAAATGTACAACCATGCTAAATCTAATTAGCTTAAACTTTCAGAGTAAGAGTATATGAGTTCAATCCCCTGTTCTCCTTTCCATTCTATTTAATTAGTGGTATGATTAATGAGCTTCAATCAATGAATTGATCTGCAAGTAAGGAGGAAAGTTAACCAATAAATGTGGAACCACACCAGAACTAATGGGCTTAAGCTTTTAGATAAATTGGTAGTGGATCATAAATTTGTCATTGCAAATTTCATAAAATCACACCCAGCATGTACCTCTCGCAGTTGATTTCCTTCTTCTATATCCCGAATACCAGAGAATTCCCAGGATGAGGAGAATAGCGCACACCACTGCAGCAACGATTCCTCTCACTACACCAGCAGATGATTTTGACTGTCCTGGTGGCGATGGAATCTCAAACTCTGGATGATGTAAGTAGAATATCATTAAATGAAATCAGCCTTTCTTGACAAACAAGAAATATATCCATTCTTCAAATGTTACATGAAAAAAGTGGAAGGTTAGATACAATTCTTCATGGAAGCTAGCATGATATATGGAATTACAATAACATTTGAGAGATCAGAATGGATTTTTCTAATGCAAAACCAAACCATGAGGCAAAGTTAAAGAAAAACATTATTCAATCTTTTAATACCACAGAACTAAGGATAGAAATTCCTCATTTCTTCCTGCAATTTATGTTCTTATTTCATCATTGAACACGAATTGGGCCAACTACAGCATATCTTCTTTCCTTTTTTATTTAATTTTCTTTTTTTTTTCCTTTTTCATGTTGTGATTTAATGAATGATCAAATCTCTCCATTAACTGCTAATATCCTAAATGGCTAAACCGGAATTTTGCTTCACAAGAATTATCTAGCAGTCAACTTGTAACATTGCAGAGCAAGAATGGACATTAATGTGCAGGGTACCTGGATCAACTGAAATAGCTGATATGAGAGGGCCATATACTCCTTTATCAGGAATTGAAATCGTTCCTTTCCCAGCCCAATAGAAACGGATCTCAATGGTGCCATCTGTCACTTTGCAGAGACATTTTTCACGATTGCTTTTCCAATTCCACCGGCTTCACTCTCTATATTAAAATCCTTGAAAACCAGTTTTCCCTACAGTCGAACAGATTACTGAGTTCTTGCGTATGACGACACTAAATTTGACTGTACTAACAATTCTAAAGCCGATAACATATATTTGTATCTCTAGAGGGCTGTCCAAGATGAATGGAAAGAAAAGGTAAAATTACCTGAACATCTACATCAAAGATTCACCTTCCGAGGCTTTTATGACTTTTGTCATCGGTGAACACTATCTCAGCAAAGTGGAGGCTTATTGTATGGTTGCCATTGCTCAGACAAAATCCATAATATGCTAGAGAGATCGGAGAAAGCCTTGCATTCATGTAAAGTTCTGGATTGTTCATGGAGAGTTCAGATGTATTTGACCATGTATAAGAAGGGCGATCATTATTCATGAAGGTTCCTGTGTTACTATATGCCCAGTAATCTCTGCTTTGGAAAAGTTTTGCCGACGAAGCTGGTTCTGTATCTTGTAGGAATGTCCTGGTACCTATAGCGACTTGCTTTCCTCCACAGTTTATCTGGAGACTGTATCGAGCTGAATGTAGAAATCAAGGCAAATGTTAGCTTCTTCAGGAAAGGACACTAGCGGATATAGGATTTCACTCGAGGGAGAGTGAACCTCAAAGTTTAATTGTAAGTCAGAAAAGAAAAAAAAAAAAGGATTGATGAAACCACAAAGAGTAAGTATTTTAAAATAATTTTGAACTTTCAGCAAACTTTCTAGAAAAATTTGAAGCCTGCATCGGTGGCTGCAAGGTCTAGCCTCCCTGGACAACCTCTGGGCAATTAAAAATCCTCTTGGAAGGTATGGCTCTTCTATAACGCTTTTCTTTGGTTGGTTTAGATATAGTGGAATTGCATTCAAATCAGAATGGAAGGCAATTAAGAACTTCAACCAAGATGAATAAAGTTGCCGATAAATGGCAGAATGATGTAGGGATGGGAAGCTTATGTAATTGATGTAATATGAGAAATAATATATAATGCTAGAGAGGGCTAATGGATGAGTAATTCTTTTCCTTCATGATAGGGTTATAAGGTGAGAAACAGATAGCGGGATCATAAAAGAGAGAAGATACGAAAATAATACAAAGGGAGAGAAATGAGAAGCAAATATTTTACTTTTTCATTTCCTTCAGTTTTAACAAACATATTGGACGTAATCACTTACTTTCTGGGCGTTGAAGATTCAAACATGAAATGCTCTCACTGTACAAACTGCATCGTTCAGAACAAGTCAATGTCAAAGTGACAAGACAGAAACAACATCAAATTCCCATTACTTGATCCAAACATTAAATCTTAAACATACGGGTTACTTCCTTTTGATGAGCTTGCAAACAAGTTCCTGCAAATGACATAAAGTGAATATTAGCACCCTTTTTTTTTTCCTAATCTTTTAATTTTTTGTTTGTGCATTTGAACAATGCAAATTACATCAATCTACTTACACATTTGGTTGTTGGCATCCTGAACTCTCAACTGTGGTAAAGTTGTTGTACGAGAGATCACTGTGCATCCCAAAATGTTGACTTATATTTCAAATTTCAATGTGCAAATATTTCTTTCTAATTAAAAAAATAATAAAAAAAGAACCTTCACTGCTAAAATGACAGATTGTTTATCTTATGAATTAAATTAATCATATTCAGGGGTTGAAGTAGCCCTAGCAACAAGGAAATGCTGCAGCTGCAGTCCAAAGCTGTGAAAAGGGCACTTTATCTGTACTAGGCTAAAGCAATGCTCCTCCCCTTTCAGGGATACTCAGGACTCTAGATTGCTATCACCAAAATAGTGTTACAATGCACTTGAAAAGAACATTTAAACAAAATATCAAGTTCCAAAATGTATATGTCAAATGATTTGTTTTTTTAAAAAAACCATAATTTCAGTTTGAAACATTAATCATCCTTTTATTCAAAATCCAGGTTAAATTTCTAGACACAATGCATTAACAAAATCCGATAAGTGGTAAATTGTCAAATACATGTTATTAATATCTGCAGATGTGAGGCTCCATTAAAGCCGTATGAACAACTTGCATATTTCCCAGCAATTGTCCACTACATTTAACTGCTTGAAAGAGATACTTACAGATCCTTTCTTCTGTTCAACATCCAAGGTGGAATAGCTCCCGTAAGTAGATTTCCCGTTAGATACCTATATCAATCAGAACATCAGTTGACCATAAGGGCTCACAAATGGGAAGAAAAGAAATCAATACCCAGTAGTATTACAGTTCTCTTGCCGTATTTCTAATAATTGACACCATCTTATATATCTTTTTGTCAAATAGTATAGTTCTCTTGTCTGCGGCTTCTTGTAGGGATGAACAAGGAAATGAGACTTTCTAATGTGTTAACACTGCTTTCTTCAAGGCTCATTCCGCTATGTTCTCAGGCTTACAGGTTTCAAACCCAGCTAATTCTCAAGAATGGACCAATGAAAAATAGTACAAAAGTAGTATTATTTTTGCTCAATGCCCTTGAAAATTATTCTCAAAGCAGCGCTCCAAAATGGGGCACAATCAATATCAGCAGTACGTTTACCACTATGCACAGGAAAAGTTTTACTAAAGAGTCATGTCACTTACATATCTGTGTTTGATGGTGAAAGTGCTAGGAACTTGTCCACTCAATTTGTTGAAGCTGACATCTCTGCAAGATAACTTATTGCATATGAGAACAAGACACATCCTTTCAATTACAATGCTCCAAATACTATGGTCGAATATCAGTTGCCAACTTGATACCAAAGAAGCAAATAAAATGACTTGTAAAACAAAAAAAATGCTGACAAGAATCCTCATTTGTCAGGTTCATTGAATTACAATCTGTAACAGCTAAGATTTGAGAGAGCATATTCCATAATTAACTTAACCGAAAGGGGGCCAAGTTCATACCACTTTTTGGGCTAGTTGTATGAAAAAATACTCTGTAGAATAATCTAACCATTACAGTTGTTACGGTTGTAGCTGTTAGTTCAATTGCAGTTGTTACTAGCTGTTAGTTGTTATTAGCTGGTTGTTAGTATAGTTGCAAGAAGTTAGTTTTGGTTTTTATTCTCCATGGGAATTGTATATAAGTGAGTTTTGTACATAGAAAGTTTAACTTAATACATTCATTTTGCCACAATTTATTCACTCTCCTAATCTGTTACACAAACACTTCCTTTCATATTCCCTAACTGCTTCCATCACTACACATACACAAACACAGTTGAGAAGTTGTAACATGGTATTGGAGCACTCTTGTGATTGATTAATCATGTTGATAATTGATACGAAAGATGTTAATTCACCTTATTTTGTTCATCATTTGGATTCACAAAATTCGGTTGCGATAACGCTTGTTCTCACTGGTCTCAATTACACTACCTGGAGTCGATCATTTTTGCTAGCTTTGTTAATCTGGAATAAAGTCGGTTGTGTAGATAGTTCTGTTCCAATTCCAGACAAATCAAATAACTTGTATGTAGCTTAGAATCGGTGCAATGACTTGATTGTCGCCTGGTTGCTTTGGTCAGTCTCATATTCAATTGCTTCAACTATTCTATACATGAACATGACTAAGGAGATATAGACAAAATTTAAGGTATGTTTCTCATAGCTGGATGATATGAGAATTTCTCAGTTACATCATATGTTAAATATTATAGTTTAAGGATTAAGATCTTTGGATGAATACTTTACAGAATTGAATATTGTATGAGGGGAGTTGCGGAATTTTAGACCATTTTGCGCATTATTTTTATAGTTCTTGTCAATGAAGTTGTTTTTGATATATATGTTGAGATAGCAAATAAGGATTATGTTTTCAAATTTCTCAATGGTTTGAATGAGAACTGCTACTTTATGGTTACAAATACCGGTTTTAAAACCATTTCCTACTTTAGATGAGAATTACAATTTGGTAGTATGAGATGAATTTTAGAGGGCCAATCGGCCAAAGGATTTTTCAGTTTCAAACGCATTTGCAATGATAAGTGTACATCTTAGGTCGAAGAATAAAGGTGATATAGTTTGTAGTTACTGTCAGAAGAAAGGGCATTTAAAGGATAGATGCTATAAACTAATTGGGCTTCTACCGCATTTTCAGAATTATAATGTGACTAAACGGCCAGTATTTGAGTCAAATCATGTGTTTGTAGGTGATGGTGATAGTGAAGTATCAGGTAGCGTTAGTCTTTCAAGTTGAGAGGATTGTGGATGTCGATCTTCTTTTGGATGCATCTTGTCTAAGAGTGAAAATGCAAGTTCATTTGATAGAGTTGTGCAAGTTTTTCTAAAGAACAATTGCTTAACCTGTTGAGTATGATGAATGTTTCTGATGTTGGTAGTGCTAGTGCTGTGATGAGTAAGACCTCTGTATCAACTTCAACGATACAAGCTGGTAGTCAAGACATAATATAGCCAATGAGTTATATGGCAGGTATGGCTAATCTTTCTTCTTGTTATTCATAGAAAAGATTCATAAATTGGATTTTGGATTTGGGAGCCACCCATCACTTAGTCAATACAGTTAGTCTTTTTCAATCATACTTTGAAATTGACGAAAGGTTTGTGTCCTTACCTAATGGACAGCAGATAGTAGCAACACATATTGGTACAGTTGCTTTAAATCTAAGTTTAGTTCTTCATGGGGTTCTATTTTTACCCTCATTCAAGCATAATCTCATTTTTGTTCACGGATTGGTTCAACACAGTAACTGTACAGTTTGTTTTACAAATGGACTTGCTTTTATTTAGGATTGTATCAGTCAAAAGGAGATTGGACAAGCTTATATTAAAAATGGTATGTATTTGGTTGAACAGGAGTTCGGTATGGTAAGTAGTGTACAGTAGGATCATATTTCTTCTAATCATGGTTTTGTCTCTAGTGTAGTGAGTCATTTGCCTAAGACCTTTGATGTATGGCATTTTTGTTTAGGACATCCATCTTTTGGAAAATTGAAATAGATAAGTCAGTTGGACAGCAATATTAGTTGTACTTCTTTTGATTGTTTGATTTATCCTATGGCCAAACAGAAATGTATTGTTTTTCCTATTCATGTTTGAAATACATCTGCTGCATTTGAATTGGTACATATCCATATTTAAGGCCCTTTTGCCGTTCCGACTATTGAAGGCTATAAATAATTTCTCATTATAGTGGATGATTTTACTCAAATGACTTTGGTATATTTGATAAAGTTTAAGAATGAAGTTTTTGTGATTGTTTCAAGTTTTTGTCAATTAGTGATTAGGCAATTTAATTCACATATTAAGATCATACGCAGTGATAAGGGTAAGGAATTTGTTATGTCTTAATTTTATGCTAATCATGGGATTGTTCATTAGACATCTTGTATAGAAACACCACAACAAAAAGGTGTTGTTGAGCAGAAGCATCAACATTTAGTTTCTATAGCTCAAGTATTGTTGTTACAAGCTTTTTTGCCTTTATGTTTTTGGGGGCATGTTGTATTAACAGTAGTTCATCTAATTAATAGACTTCCTACTGATATTTTATAAGGAAGAACACCTTTTCAATTGATGTTTAGATGTGTACCATCTTATTCTCATTTAAGGGTGTTTGGTGCTTTATGTTTTATGTTTACTTTAGCTCGAGACAAGTCTAAATTTGATTCTCGAGCTCATCCATCTATATTTGTTGGATATCCTCTAAATGTGAAAGGATATAAGATGTATGATTTAATAGAGAGGCAATTTCTTATTTTTAGAGATGTCAAGTTTTTAGAACAAATTTTTCCTTTTCGACTGATAACACAACCAACAACAGCGGCCTCCTTCTTGCCAGTTTCTTTGCCTTCAGAAGATATAGTGTTGAATATAGAATATGTGTTTTCTCTGTTTCCTCATGATACAACAGCACAGCCAATTTCTACCGATCAACAAGATACAGTTGATGGTGTTGAATCCAGTACACTCAGAAGAAGTACTAGAACACATAAGAGTCCTTCTTATTAATAGGATTATTATTTGAATTTTACTTCAACAGATACAACAATAGCATTTTTCTCAACTGATCATCCTTTACATCAATCTCTTTCTTACAAGTCCTTATCACCTAGTTTTTGTGCTTTTTGTGTTCAGCTTTCGCAGCAAAATGAACTTAGTAGCTATGAGCAAGCCAAGTTACTTGATCCTTGGTGTAGGGCAATTCAAGAAGAGATTGATGCTTTAGTTGCTAACAATACTTGGTCTATAATACCATTGCCACATGGCAAAAACATAGTTAGGTGTAAGTGGGCATATAAGCTTAAAACTAAGGCAGATGGTTCAATTGATAGATACAAGGTACGGCTTGTAGCAAAAGGATTTAGCTAGAAGGAAGGGTTTGACTATACTGAGACATTTAGTCCAGTAATAAAACATGTTACGGTAAGGCTTTTCTTTTGTCTTGCAATTGCATATAATTGGCATGTGCATCAAATGGATGTACACAATGCTTTTCTCAATGCTGATCTAAATGAAGAAGTATATATGGAGATTCCTCAAGGACTTAATGTTTTTATGCAAAATTCCTTACAAGAAAAGCTTATATGTAAGCTTAACAAGTCCCTTTATGGTTTGAAATAGGCGTCTAAGCAATGGAATGCCAAGCTTACCCAGTTGCTTTTAGCTTATGGTTTCAAGCAATCATATTGTGACTATTCTCTATTTATAAAAGGATCGGGTGATGATATGGTAGTTGTTCTAGTGTATGTTGATGACATAGCAATTGCTAGCAGGCATCCTTCTCTTATTGATCAGTTCAAGAGTTTTACGCACACACAGTTCAAAATTAAAGATATTGGGGTGCTCAAGTATTTTATTGGCTTAAAGCTTGCACGGTCATCACAAGGATTGGTTCTTTCACAGTGAAAATTTACTCTTGACTTGCTAGTAGACATAAGATTAACTGGAGCAAAGCTACTGTCTACTACAATCGAGGTTAATCATCGATTGTCTAGAGATGACAATATAGATATAGTTGATGCTTCATGTTACAAATGAACAGTTGGAAAACTTTTGTATTTGTGTATTACACGACCAAACATTACTTACTCAATTCATGTACTTAGCCAGTTTTTGGATAAACCAAAGCAATCTCACCAGTTAGCACTTGACCGTGTTTTACACTACATTAAAGGAACTGTTGGACAAGGCATTTGTTTTTCTTCAATCAATGATTTTGTGCTCAGGGCATATAGCGACAATGACTAGGGAGGATGTTCCGATTCACGGCGGTCAACGACCGGATTTTGTGTGCTTTTAGGTAACTCTTTGTTGAACTAGAAATCAAAGAAATAGACGATAGTAGCCTGAAGTTTAGCCGAATTGGAATATAGAGCACTTGCTGCTACTATTTGTGATGTACTTTAGATGATTTCTCTTCTTAAAGAATTTCACGTTACTTGTTTCTTACTGATACAACTCTTTTGTGATAATCAATTGGCTTTATATATTGCTAGAAATCCTGTTTTTCATGAGCGAACAAAGCATATTGAAATGGGTTTGCATTTTGTTTGTGATAAAGTCCTTGAAGGTACCATACTTTTGCTTTATATTCCCTCTAAGCAGCAGCTCGCAGACATGTTCACTAAGGGACTACAACTAGATCATTTTCACCAACTTTTGTCCAAGATGAGAGTATTGAATATATACTCTCCATCTTGAGGGGGGGTGTTACAGTTGCAACTGTTAGTTCAGTTACAGTTGTTAGTAGCTGTTAGTTGTTACTAGCTGGTTGTTAGTATAGTTGCAAGAAGTTAGTTTCAGTTTTCATTCTCCACGGGAATTGTATATAAGTGAGTTTTGTACACAGAAAGTTTAACTTAATACATTCATTTTGCCACAATTCATTCACTCTCTTAGTCTGTTACACAAACACTTCCTTTCGTATTCCTTAACTGCTTCCATCACTGCACACACACAAATACAGCTGAGACATGAAGAATTTCCATACATCGAAAAGCCACATGAAACATGGATTTGATGTTCAAATATTAATAAAGTCCTATCAGCAAAACATGACATGAAGATGGTGGAAGTACTAGTGGAAGAAAAAGCAGTGACACGATTATGGCCTACTAATCAAACAAGATGTACAAACATGAACGAGGTGTAATATATTTACCTGAAAGATATTTGAAAGAAGGTTATAAGCTAAATGGATGTGAACCAATAAACACAAAACTACACTAGATCTAATAGGCTCGACTTTTAGATCAATTAGTTACGGATCTAAAATTTATCTTGGTACCCACGCAGGAATTTTGAGCTTAAGCTCTTGTACACTCCTCTCAATACTACTCAAGTGGTCCATTTGATGGGCCTCAATCAAAATTTCGGCCCATAAATAAGGAGAGTGTTAACTGTTAACCAATAATTGTGAAACCACACCATATGTAATAGGTTTAAGCTTTTAGAATAGATAGTTCTTGGTTAAGAAAATCGTTTTTGTTCTAAGTTATCTATCTAGGAGTTATCAGTGACAACATATAAAGTGCGGATTACAAATTTGTAAAGCTAGGATGTATATAATTGAAACTGCTGATTAGTAAAATTACACAAAGGAGAAATGGTTGCACTCCCCCAACTTAGGGAATAAAGAACTAATATAAACTCACAGACCAGATGAACTAAAAACATGAGAACAAAGTTGCTAAGTCACACCTTCCTTACATTCTGAAGTTACATTTCAGGAAATTCACCAAACATCACCAAAGTGGCTTGTAGCTAGGCTATAAACGAGACGAGTTGGTTGTAAAATGACGTTGAGCTGGACATGAAATTTCAGAGTCCCATTTCAAGTCGAGCTTCTCCATGCTGAGCTTCAGACTTTTAGCTTTGAGCTTGAGCTCAGACTTAAAAGCAGCACTCGATGAGTTTAAACTCTACTTGTTTAGGGTTTATTAGACTTCATTTATCTAGAAAATGTTTTTTCAAATTAAAATAATATTGTGTAATTAAAGTTGACTTAAACTTAACTAACATATAATCTCTCAGCTTAATTAGGCTTGTGAATTAGTCAAAATGAATAAACTATTCAAGTAGCTCGAACTTGACCTCACTCGATTATTATTTAATAATCGAATTCAAGTAAATATTAAGCCGATCTGGATTTTGGAGTAGTTCACAATTATTTTTTACTCATTTACACCCTATTTGTGGCATACGTTTTTCTAGTTTGGACAAGCAATTCACAAAGAGATGAAAAGAGAGACAGAGCAGACATGAAGAGCATGTTTACATACATGTTAACGAGATTCGAGGAACCCCATTCTGGAGGAATCGAACCGTTAAGGTAGTTACGGCTGAGATCACTGTCAGTGCAGAAGCCATTAATTCAGTTAACAACGACCAAGTAAAACATCAATTTCATTAAAAACATCTCACAACTTTACTTTTACCAAGGTTAGCACTTCCGGAAACCATATGCCTTTCTTATTTAGATTCATAACATGGAAATGAAGGAAAATTGAAGGAAATTTCCTTTTCATGTTGTCTGTACGAGGAAAGAAACGGAGAGAATGAGAACCGAAACATTTGGCAGACTAAAATCTCCTAACTTTATTTTTTCTTTTTTTTCTTTTTTTTTCTTTTTAAAAAGAACTTACTTTTAGGTATCTTTGATCGTTAATTTAATAGTACAGGAGACAAAGCATTTTGTACTTCATTTTGCATAATTGACTATGATGAAAAGGGTTATAGGGTATCGGACAAAATCTTAAAAACCCGATAATAAAAAAAAATCTATTTCATATAATATAATGTAAATATATTTTTATAATCTAAAAGATAATCCCACTCCAAATTCTCTAAAACAGTGTTTTAACTTTATTGTAATTTATATTGTAAAAAATTAATTTTTTAAATTTTCATTAATTTTTTCAACTATAAAAATTTATGTCTAATATTATATATATCAAAAAGTGGTACAATAACTGTACTAAACTCCTAATACTACTGTCTCATTTTCTTTATTTTATGCAATTTTAGTAATCAAGCGTGTTCTACACTCGATAGTTTCCTAATATTTCCATCTACTTCATCTGTTTTCTCTCCAAAAATAAAAATATATTCCAAAGAGTGGAAACACTTCCACCTTTTCTATCCGATTTATTCTATTTCCACGCCTTGGTAGGATTATCAAATACAAAATTTCTTCTCATTCCCAATGAATTCTGTTACTTTTGATAAGTTACCGAGATATAGGTTTTGTGATAGGTGCTTAGCTGCATATGATTAACAGTTCTTAATTAATAGTGTTGTGGTGAATTTGCTAATAATTAAAAAGTTTTGAAAATTAAAAAGAAAAAAATTATACTGCCCCAGTCTAATTACAGTTTGGAAGTAACTGGATTGGAAGACTCACATTTCCTGCAGATAAGGAATCCTAATTAGTTCCGGTGGCAGAGACCCAGGTAGCGACTGAGTCTTCAGAACTCTGCATTTAAAATTAAGACACGTCCGAAATTATTTCAGCAATAATAAATATTTTTCAAAAAATTTGATTAACATAAATCTTTTGAATTTCCTTATATCCAAAACTTTTATATATATATATATATATATATTTATCCACATGGAAAAAAGGTTCAATATTATTGAATAATAATATATTCAAATCCCATTAATAGGGATATGACATGTGTGTAATCACCGATGTAAATGGGGATTTTTGGAAGGAGAGGTTGGAGATGAATTATTACATGCTAACGACGTGGGAGACGGTGTTGTTGGAGAAGGTACAGTTACAAGTAACGGCGTTCTCGGATCCGGAAATATCCCATCCATATTCTCCTCCACATGGATCTGCACCGAAGTTCCAGTCCTTCTTCCCTAATGTTTTCCCAATAGCAGACAAAGCTTCCACTGCAAATATCAAACCAACAAAATATACTATTACTACCCTTTAAACTAAGCTCCTGTCCGTTTCATTTTCTCCTTCGAGTTAAAAGTAACGAATCCATACCAACATCAAACTATATATGAAAAAAGCTGGATAAAAGGACGAAGTGGAGTCTTTGAAGGAAACTAACCTTCATCAGCTGGTAAACGAGTTGCTCCAAAAGCAGTAGCCGCGAGAGAGAAGAAGATCAAAACGGACGAAGCAAATAACGTAAGACGGAACATCTTTTTGGATTCAGTTCGGTGTAACAGCACTTGCATTGAACCTCTTCCACTACTTGTTCATGAAGAATGTTTCAGTTGCTACACCGTCTTGCATAATGTAATCATACAATAGCGATTAGCTAAAGGACATACGGTTTTCTGATGATGCTTCCGTAACTTTGCTCTGCATTTTCAACGTCCTAAGTCTTCCTTACGCCGTTTGTTTGGTCCATGTATCGAGGATACATATAATATTATTAAAAAATTATATATATTTAATATTATTAACGTACTACGTAAATCGATAAATAATGTTCAAATATCAATAAAATTTTAATACATATAAGTTAAATAATGTATGTTTTGAAAAGATATTAATTATATTTTTATTTATCAAAATTTTATAAATATTTATATGTGATTTATCAATTTATATAATGTATTAATATTATTAAATCTTTCCACGTAATATTAAAGTTTAAGAGAATTAAAAACAAGTAATTTTATTAAAAGTTCCGAGCGTTATATTATATTATAGGATTGTAATCTTTTCTAGAAAATAACAATGGATTTTCACCCGCACTCATTAACACTTCTAGTATGCATCATTTTAATAAAACACAATGTCATCGCTTTTGGAAATGGATCATTTTAATATAGTTCATCTTGATTTTTTTTTTTTTAATTTATTGTTAAAATATAGTCACATATAATCAATGGATCTAATTATAAAAAAAAAATATAGTGTTATGATGATATTACTATATATTTAAAAAATCTAGGTAATTTTAATAATTGATTAGTAAATTAAGATAATCGAGAAAAAAGAAATTGCAAGGATCCAAATCCCATCTTGTTATTATTAATTTATGTCACATGCTTTGTGTTAGCATGTTTAGAGATGTAAACGAGTTAGATCTACTCGAGATGACTTGAGTTTGATTTTATATTTACTTAAATTTGATTAAACAATAGTTGAATCAAGCCTCAATATTACATTACTTAAGTAGATTATAAAGCCGAGTCAGAGTTTCCTAACATTTTGTTTGATTAGTTTGCAATTCTAATCTAGCATGAATATTAAATTATTTTAATTAAAAAAATTTTCCTAAATAAATCAAGTGCAAACTAACTTAATCAATCAAACTCTTAATATGTCAAAATTTTAAACTCTAAATTAGGTAATTCCAGGGACGCGATTAACGGGGGAATTCCAGCTCCGTACAGTGTCATTTGGGAAAACAAAAGACTTGTGCTTTGGTAACTTAATACCTTACATTATATTGTATAATTCCAAGCGACGTGTTTTAATATGGCCAAAAGGGACGACCTCAGAAAGAAGTCAATCCATAGAAAATGCTTGTGTGCACGAAGAGTACTATACAGGCCGCATGGCTGATGAAATCCTGAATACGATTAAAAACGCCAGTGGCATTTAATAAAACAAAGGTACCTTTGTTTTAAATTTGATGGAGACTTTGACTTAAAAAATGCCGTTACATTATTAATTGTACAATGCATAATATATATGGTTACCTTAGAATATTTAAATAAGTAATGGACAATGATGACCATTAATAGTAAATTTTAACGCGAAGGGGAAATGATAGAGAGGGAAAAAATTAAAGGAAAAATAGTATAATTTTTTTGTTTCTAGGTCTCACATGTTTTTATTCCTTTTCAAAATGAAGAGAAAGAGGAGGAAAAATGAAGTAAGCATTATAATTTTAAATCTACCCCTTCTTTATTTGTTTTTCTTCTTCCTTTATTTATTTATTTTTATGGGCCTTATTTTCTTTATGGGAATATTTGTAATTTTATGCGATAATCTATCTAGTTTTGTCTTCAGTAATCATTATCATACCTTCCGCTTTCTTCCATCGATTGCACAATCATACTTAAAGGAATTAAATATTTCATAATTCTTTCCTTATGTATTTTTTTTTTCTTTTTAATTCCTCCCATCATATCGAGCATAGTATATAGGGCCAAATGATAAACAATTTACTAATAGTTTAAACGAGAAAAATATTGGGAGCAAGGTCTGTTTTATCCAGTTTTTATAAAAATAAAAAGACCTAAATTTATAAATTATGTGTTTAATGATCTATATATATAAGTTACTCTCATTTCATTGTTTCTATCCATCTACGGTCTACCTATTAATGAGATATGATGAGGAGGTTGTAAAATGACGGTAACTTATAAATAATATTAGGCTTAAATGCGTGATTTATAAATTCAAACCCTTTACTAGACAAATACAGACGGTCACTCTATATTTTTCCCGATGCATACTTAACTAAAAGAATTTTATAAATATTAAGTAAAGTATGCTAAAATATTTGAAACTTTTTGAATATATACAATCTATCGTAAGGATAAGCAAAAAACTGACCAAACCATACGTTGATCTGGGCCAAAACTTAAAAATAATAATAATAAAACCAAACTAGTGTTTAATAAGAAAACCAAAGTACTAGTAAATTTATGATGAAACCTGTGAATATATAATAAAAAATATATAAACTAAGTACTCTACTATGTATGAATAGATCCTAACACAGCTGCACAGCCTCCTCTTTTTAAATGAATAAGAAAGGTCAGAATCCTCGAAGTAGTCTTAGACTCTCAACAATCTCCACCATGGCTATTATCATGGGATGCAATATTCTAAACACAAATAAAATGTATAACATTCAAACAAGAATTAGAATGCCCATCCATTAGATGTATATTTGGGGAATGCATTTTTATTGAAAAATTGGATGTTCAACCTAGCAAAGCAAAAATTCATGTTCAATATATTCCTTGCAACAGTATTTATGTAATTATTTTTTAATTGGCTGTTTTTGAGAAATCAAGAATTTTAAATTAAAGTGAAAATTAATTATGATTTGAACTCTAAACCAAACCCCTTCTTTTAGGTTCAAAAAATCTATGAATAGAACTATATAGTTAGGTTTGAATTAAAAACAAAGAAAAACTAAAACGCAATATATGGTTTGATTTTGTCTAGAAGGATGATTTGTTTCGAATCACACCATTCTCACACTTACATATGTATATATTATATATGTAAAATGGGAAAATCACATGCATGAGTAATAAGAAACCACCTAATAAATAAGTTCTCATGAGAGATATGAGAAAAAATACAAAGGAAGAGCTGACCTTTGTTTAGCTTTTGCAAAAAGGATATGGCTTTATAGGTAATGCATTTAGGGGACTCTATTTTATAAGTTATCTTTATTTTAAGACTTACGTCCATATGTTATTAACAAGATCTAACTAAGGTCTTGAAATGCTCTCTTTTGTAAGAAAAGTTAACTTAAATATGGGCCCTTTTTTGTAAAAACTTGGTTCAAACTAACTTGACGAAGGCCTTGAAATGTTCTATTCTTTTCATGTGCCACTTCTCATTAGATTTCTTGACTAAGACATAGTTAGCTAGCAAAGTCAGATACGGCTCGGTCATGGGCGAAATAGAATTGAAAATTATGAATCAATTGGATTACCAAAAGAAGGGATGGCAAAAACTAGAAGCTAGTTGGCCTCAACTAGAAGTGAGTCCAATAATACTTTGAATCATAGTTGGTTAGAAGCCTTAGACGTCAGAAGTGGATTATAAGCCTTGAATTTAGAAGCTTAGTTCTACTTTTCTTCAGTTCTCATAAGTCAATTTTGAGAAGTCATAGCTTTTCACATATGCAAAGTTATAGAGCCCATGGCATGTTAAGAAAGACTGATCTGAGTCCACTTAAGCAAAAACTAAATAGCTTTGTCATTTGAGTACTTTAGGAAGTCGAATTTTCTAGTTTTAGCAAGATATGACGTGGGTTGGGATAAATTTATTAGTTTAGGAAGTTTATCTTGTTTCATTTTCTTTCCTCATTTCATAGGATATGGATTTTATTTATTTTCCTTATATTATCGTAGGGATACAACTGAGCGGTTCATTAAAGGGTATTTGACTTGTTCAACCCGATAAAAACTTTATAGGGTATTACCCCAATAGGGTTTAGAGTCGAGTTTTGGGATTATAAAAAAACTCGATAGAAAACTTTATTCGGTAAAAAGAGTATACATTAATAAAACTATTTACTCTTAATTTATACAAAATGCATATCTTATACAAGTTTTATATTATACAACACATTTGATTTTTAAATTTTATTATTGTGTAAGTTAGTAAATATAATTTTAATTTTACTTAACTTCTTTCCCTTCTATTCTCTCTTTAATCTTATTTAAACCTTATAAAAACTTGTCCTTAAAGGTTCTATTGAATTTTATAAAAACCTGCCCTTAGGATTAAGAACCCTATAGGATCGGGGTTTTGGGGATAAGGAGTAAAATCTATAGGATTTTTATAGAGTTTTAAAAAACGTCAAATCTTATAGGGGTGGGTTTAGGTTTCAAAAAACTCACCCTAATTACATCCTTATACTATCGTAGGGTTAAGGGTTTATAAGTATCCTATGATCATTATAATTTGAAGTCTTTTGCAATAATACAAATTTTATTCCTAAAATATTTGTGTTTATCATATTATAGGCTGCATTGGGCTCCTTCCTCATAATATCTATTTTAAGGAGCTTTTACACCTCCTCTTTAATTATCACCTATCTTTTATTGGTGCAAAGTGTCTTTTCTTTTATTTGATGACCTTAGCATTCTTGTTGATATTGAGGTAATACATCATTACATCTAGGAATATGCTTGGCATATCCAATGGAGATTAAACGAAGACGTCCTTGTTAAGCTAGAGGAAATCGACAAGCTATTACTTAAGTGTTGTATCCTTACTCACGCTGCTTGACACTATTATTAAGCTAGATAGCTTGAATCTTCTAGGTCGATTATCCCCTAATATTAAGCTTCTCCTCCTACTCTATCTTTATAGTAAAAACCTCCCCTTTAGTAAGGGCCTTTAAGTAATAAACCCTTGCTAACTTTTAGTCCCTTAGCAAATTCCAACCCTTGTAGGTATAGGTAATTTTGCTTTTAGATAATGCCATAGAGGAGGTCATCTTGAAGGTGTTTTGATTAGGTTACACAAGGATGACATTATATAACAACCAACAAACCATAACTAAGAACTCAACAGGTTGTTTAGCGACATCATTATCGTTGCCAAGCTTTATAGGGGAGGATCACGAGCCTTTAACTCATGCAAGTTGGTCGTTGAAACCATAAAGGTCTTGGTTATACGACTTCAACTTGGTCAGGTGGTTGTCTTTCATCTATTCATATGCCTTCTTGAAAATTGTGTTCCTTAAACTACTTATGTCTACCAAGATCTTACAAATATTGAATTCGAAAACTGTAGCTTTGATTATAAAGGCATCATCATTAGGAGTTTGGACTCCCATTAAATCTTCATCCAAGAATGAGATAGACGTATATATTCTTGGCTTTTTCCTATGGTTTAAGACTTGTTGGTGTTGTTTTGATTGGGCATAGGTCGTACTTTGGGAGCTTAACCGACCACTTGTTATGCCCCCCCATTATGGTGTTAACAATACCACTAGGGCCTTGTTGGTGTTGTTTCCTAAGGTGGTGGCTTGATAGTTTGGTTTAGCTTGTTTTCTTCATGTGGGTCATTTAGCTTTGTCACCTTAGTTGACGATTTATTCCTTGAGATATCTATGTCAGATGGCATCCTTTAAGGCATTCTTTAGTTAGACACAATCTTCTATATTATGTGCTTTTATCTCGATGGAACTTGAAATATTTGCTTGAGGTCTTACACAAGGATTACCCCTCATTTTCTCGAGCTAGGTAAGGATAACCCCATTTCTATGTAAAATCATTACAAATTGATTTGAGATGAACTTATGGCTATACATGAAGGAATTGATTCATTAAAGAGATCCTAAATAAATATATTAATATACAAATATGAACATTTCAAGTTTTAGTCTAAAGGGAAGTTAATGATATTTTTAATCACCTTACCTTAATTATTAATGAATTAGAATCACTTAGTGTTAATCATTCTAATGAAGATCTTATGAGATTGTGTGAGAAAGATATGCAATGAATTTTATGAGATCAACAATTACTATGGAAAAGAAGACTTGAATTAGAAAACTATTACTATGAAGGCTATTATTTTATGAAGTAAAATCTCATACAATATCTCATTCCCTATGAAGTCTATTTCCATTATGAAGCAAATCAGACCGTTGAACTTGAAAGCTATATAAAGAGAACAACATAATACTAAAGAACTTGCTTGGCATAAAGAAAAGAAAGATAAGAAATATTATGTGTTGAAACTTTTATATAATTTTTGTTATATGAGATTATTATGCTAAATTTTTAAGGAAAATTATTTATAATCCTTAAAGAGATTTGTTCTTCTTTTAAGATATTGGTGAGACTATTTGATATGCTTAGGAGGACAAAATGACTAGGATATCAATCTCATGAACCAAATATGGTAGGTCCTTTAAAACATGGAAGAAATAGAAAGGGCTTAAGTAGAATTTCAGCTAAAAGTTAATCGATTCGATGGATATGATCGACCATAAAATCAACATACGACGTAGTCAATACTTTGCATTGACTCACAAAGCAATAACCAAGGCTTCTTGCCATAACCTTTGCTAAGGATTGATAAACAAAGGTAACTTAAGCATAACAACTCACAAGAGACAAAAAGGGGATATTCTAATGAATGATATGGTGATTTTAATGCACAAAATTAGTAAGTTGTTTTCAATAAGTTTATTAAGTTAAATGGAAAAATAGGAAAAGTAAAAATAATATATCCCTAAAGAGTAATTTTCACATATAGTAAAATTTAAAAAGGATATATCCAAAATCCTATCGCTGTTGTTGTTAATCTAATGCTTTGGTAGAGAGGAGAAAATAGTACTAGTCTGAGCTAGTGAGGTAAGTCGACTATGTAAACAAGCTCGATATTAAGTTGGGTTGATGGGATGTTGATGAATAAAGGTTAAAAAAGTTGAAGCTAAATAGGTCGGAGCACGAGAAATAGCTCGATGTTGTTGTTTGAGTAGGTCAAATTCAATGCCAAGTTAACATCCTTGATCAAGTTAACTAAGGCCACTTTAAGACGGACTATCGAGTTCTTCCTCTACCTACGAGACTGTTAAGGAATATTGCAGCTCGGAGGTTAGCATGGGTTTGCAAGACAGCAGCTTTGTCCTCGACTAATTGGTTAGACAAAATCCATTACGTGAGGTTTTGGAGTCTGTACATCCTAGCTCTTGGGATAGGACCTAAGGTTGAATTCTATCACCATTTAGTAAAGGTTATAGGGGTAGATTCTATAGACTTATGTATTCCTAGGAGGGAGTATGAGGCAAAGCATCTTTGTGATATGTAGATTTGTGTGATCTTAGTGGAATTGTGAGGTAGAGTAGATTAATGTTTATACTCCTAATTGATTTCCTGTATATTTACTTTCTTCTATATATGATTGTTTACTCGTATGCTTTCACTTGTAATAAAGTAAACTCTAATATAGATTCTAATAATTTCTACAAGCGAATAATTAAGAAGTGATTTTGGAAATATATTTCATGAAAAAATCTTAAGTTTATGAACAATCAATTCAATCCCCTTTTTTAATTGTACTTTAGGATCAACAGTTAACCAATGAGTTGTGTGACTAAGCTTCAAATGGTTAGGTTAATCGCTCTTATTTGTAACTTGACTTTGTGAAGCAATAGAGTGTCATGAGCAATAGGAGGGTTGTTATTCTAAGCAGTAAGTGATGGTGCTAGTGGTGGTGAGTAGGTAGAAGCATGCGCATCAACCTAATCCACTAGTAGTAGGGTGTCTTGTTGCTATTCCAACTCATTGACATACGTATGGAGCTGTACGTTTTCCTCCTTAAGGGCATTGAACATTTGCTCTAAGCATGTGAACTTACCTTCATCTCCTTATAGCTTTATTACTGGCTATGATGGAGGCAGGGAGATAGAAGCATTCTTAATGTAGATTGAGTGTTTGCTTAGTGATTTTAGTGTTTTTGGATCGGGTGTTGTAAGATTTCCTAACCATTATGGTTATGGGCTAAGTGTTTCACTTAAATGGATGATGCTAAATGATTATAAACCTTTTGCATGGACTTGTCACACACTTGTATATCTAAGGGGTTCAAATCCCTCCTCACTTACAATTGGCTCAAAAGGGAAAGGTCCTTTTCCCTTTAGGGGGTTAGGTACTTTATGACTTACAAAAGGCAAAAGCAAGAGCTATGAGGGTACTAGAGTTAGTTTCGGCATGGTAATTTCGATGCTCAAGTTAGACTGGTGGAGGATCAAGGTAACTAAAGAGAGAGTGCATACATATAGTATGATAGCTTTTTGATCCTTTACCAAGAGGCTTGATGTTGTATTTATAAGAGGACTGCCAATTTAGATAAGGAAGATGATAAATGCTCGAAATGTTTTCTTTAACTTTGGATTTGTTGGAGAATAAAGTGGGAAGCTATGAGGCCGTTGACTTACCTTATTTGTCGAGCTCTTCCTATCTTTCTTCATTTAAACTACGAGTTAGGCTTAGCCTCACTAAGCTTAGGCTAGCTAGCCTCAACTTTAACGTCTGCATTCTAGGTAGCTTGCTAGCATTGACCTAGTAAGCTTCGACTTAGAAGCCCATGCTCAAAATAGGCTACTAATTCTATTATACAACATTATATTATTGTCACATAAACCCTATAAAAAAATATTTCAAGGATTATTTTTGGAAGTTTAGGTATATATATCTATTAATATAATCTAATTCTATCTTAACAACATTATGTTGTAAGCTAGATTACAACCAACATTAAAAAATAATGGAGTTGGGAAATCTTTGTCGAATAAAACCAACGTAAACACAACTTAGTAAATTTATGTTATGGAAAAGCCAGTAAAACTTCTCCACATATTTTATGCAGACTATATATCCTTTTTTACAATTAAGATAAGATTAAGTCTTTATTATCATAATTCTCATGGAATATTATCATGTTCAAGAAAAATTATGGAAACGAGTTTCATATTCGTGATTTCATATATACCAGTATAGGATAGGTATATAACAATTACAATTATAAAAAACATCATCAGTGAAGTTTCTTTTTTGCCTTTTGATATTATTGAACCGATGTAGTGCAATAGTTCAGTTCATAAAAAAACCAAAATTCGCAATTAAATTTAGTCGAATTCATGGTTTGGTCTTTTTTTTTTCCACCCTTACTAGTTAGGTAATTTTTTTTTTTTTTTAAAAAAAGAGGAATTAATCAACCATGTTGAATGCCGAAAGGACAAAATTTCCATCGAGCAATTTAAACCTACAATGGTCCATAGATGCAACCTAAGCACCATCTAGCATAATTTAGGCTAGGGTAATTGTCTTTGCGACTTTCCTATCTAACTCCCATCTATATAGCACCACCACCAAATCAAGTGGTTTCTCAATCATTATTTTCCTTAAAAGAAGAAAGAAAAAAATAAGTCTCTAGCTTAACATTCATTTTGAATATGTAATAATTTTCATATTTGTGAAATGGGCCCTAAACCAAGGGTTCACCAATAATTTTTCTAATTATTCTTTAACCAAAGGTTGAAATACATAAGGCAACGGAGCATGTAAGCTTTTCTTGAAAAGAAAAATCTCAATATGAAAACTTTAATTAGATCTTCCAAACAAATATCAAATAATATATTTAAAAGACAACTAAAGCACGATTAAACACAATATATTAAAAAGCTATACCAGCAAAAAGAAAGTCAACTGTTGTGTAGATATCCTAAAGCACACTGTTAGACTACTTGGACACTTTTAAGTCCAATCATCGTATCACTTGAATTTAAAAAAAACACTAGGCTTTAAGGCACTTGGAATGATCTAGATAGTTGAGTTGAACTAATTAAGTTTATTTAACTACATTGAAGAAATTAATGATTTCATCACATTTTAAAAGTCAAGTGAATGTGATAACAAGTCCAGAAAAGAGAAAGGTACGTAAATAATGCAATCTATATTCTCCTAAAATTTAAAAAACCTAACGACTTGTAATCATGTGAAGTATGTCTCTTACATAAAGGGATAATATTATGGTTTATACATTAATTTTATCATTTTTTTTTACAATTATATACTTAATTGAAGGATTAGTTATTATCATTTATATATCAATTAACTCTTATTCATCATAACAATAGTTCATTCAACATAATAAACTAATGAGGTAGTTGTCTAAGGTAAGAGGGTTGTATGACCCCCGAGGGCTATGTGTAGCCACCTAAGGTTGCAAATAGGTTTTGTGATTTATGTTTTATATGTGAGTTGTGATCTATTATTTTACAGTGGGTGGTCAAAGGCCTCTTTTAGGATGTTGCATGAATAATCCCCTTTCTCCCAAAGTCATGGGTGACTATCTCATGGACTGATCATGTTGATTAAACTAATAGTTTAAATTAAAGTTAATTAAGTTATAGATGGTAACAATTAAAATTTCAATTAAGTATATAATTATATAAGTTAATGTTTTAGTTGTATAATTATATAAAATAGTAAATTTTATATGTAAACCATGACATTAACTTATAGCCTAAATATTGTTGTTATAATGGTTTTTGAAAAGAGAGTCCAATGGCTAGCCCAAGTCTTTCTTTCTTTCTTTTTTTTTCCTCGTCGGTGACTAGCCTAAGTTTTAGAGCATGTGGAAAGGTGAAGGGTAAAGGATTAAAAGTATCGATGTCAAACTCAAGATTATTCAATTGGTTCAATTCAGATTGGCTTAATTTGATTATGAAACCGATTTAGGTTATCCTTTTAACCTTTTCTAAAAGTGATTAGGAAAAATTTGGCCAATTCAACATGGTTTTCCTATAAACCTAATTTGGTTTTTCTAGGTAGGATTATATATATATATATATATATATTTTAAGATAATATACCAATTTACTAAGATATAAATCTAAATTTCAGAAAAATAAAAAACAATTTATAAAAAATTCTCGACTTTTAAATCTAAAATATTAGATATTTTAATTACTTTACAGAAAAATATAAATTATATTTTAATATTTTTATTCACGTCACCATTAACCCTTCTTGTTAATGAGCTTTTCAGTACGTATCTAACAACAGTGGGTAAAAGTTAAAAAATATTAGGTCAGCTGAAATATTCGTTGCAAGTCCTCGGCCTATCTACTAGTTCTTCTGACATAGAAAATTCCAATAATAATTTCCATAATTAGAAAATGCGAAATCCAACAGGGAAAGCCATCTTAATTGGCCGCCCTACGAGCCCCAACTCTCAGAAACTAATGCAATTAATTAACTTTACAAATCTGCTAGGGGTTGACTTCGGAGTTGACGAATTAACGTCAATTTTGGAAAAATAAAAATATGTAGCTTTCTGATGGAGGGTGAGCCATCCAAAGAGACTCACTAACAATTCGGCTGATCCACGTATATTCCAGCTAATCGGATAATGATATCAGTGCTGTGGTTTATTCTTTATTTCTTTCTTTTCTTCTTCTTCTTCTTTTTTTTTTTTTTTGGACCCACAACTGTGGTTTATTCTTAAAGTAAGAAAGTTGACGTTTCAATTCAAAACTTCTATAGCTGTTAATTAAAAAAACAAAAAGAAAAGAAAAGAAAAAGAACCTGGAATCCATCTCTGTTTGTCTTATTAGAGGTGTAATTGAGTCGAAGTAAATTGATGTAGTATTAGGCTGAAATTCAATCTCGACTTGAAAATTCAAAACTCGAAATTAACTTGAAATCCAAGCTTGAATTCGATTGAATTTTAAATTTTGAATTTCAGCTCGATTAGAAGATATACATGGTGAGCTTGAGTTGGGTTTGATTAGCTCGATTAAATTAGATTTTTTTTATAAATTTTTTCTAAATAATTTTATACATGCTTAGATTTTAAAAAATAAAAAATAAATTAAAAAATATAACTTACTCGATTAAGTTCGATTAGGCTTATGAGTCTAACGAGCTCAGTATTTTAAAGTATAAGTTTAGCTCACATTGTTACTCAAGTAGCTCGAGATTGAGCTTAACACGATTGATGCCAAATTACATTTGAATAAAACTCAAGCTAAATTCAAATAATTTACGAATTAGCTTGATTTACTTATACCCATGCATCCGATCGTTTACACTATCGTCTATACATTTAATAAATTGATTTTAGATGATGGACTTGACAATCTTGATGTTGAGGCTAAAGACCAATCCATCAAAATAAGGCAGCACTATGCACAAATTGATCCCTCCATATTAGTAAAAATGAAAATATGCATTTTCTTATTCTGGAATAGTTTAAAAATTACCGGTCCTTGAGAGTACTAAAGCTAAGCTAATATTTCTTTCTTGGAGAATGCTAGATAGCCATCAAGGATCATCATGATGGAACTTCTAAAATGCTTTGCGAGCCCAAGAACAAAGAAAAATAATGAGTAGAGCTCACCTACTTGTTTATATGGGATTTCTTGCCTTCTTTCTCTCCTTATTAAGTCCTTACTAAGGTAACTTGTCAAAAGAGAGCCGTAGTCTAGATTCTAAGGAAAAACCTAATTTGAAAAATTTCTAAAGTTTGTTTTCTTAATGAGTTTCCCATTTTATGGAGAAATGTTTCCCTTAAATGATCATATGGTATGTCTTTATTAGTTATATTGTTATTTTTACGTTTTCTCTTTATTCATTTTGATATGAGAATTTGTATTTTAATTCAATGCTCTTCCATTTGTGGTGTTTCAAGAATATTGGCCAAAGGGAAAATTTTGCTGTTCGATCACTCAAAAATTGTATGATCACTTTTGAGTTCAATAAATCATCACTCGATTTACAATGAAATAGTGCTATCGTTAATAGTAAAAGAAGATGTTGATAGTTTCCATGAAAAACGTTTGACAACCTTATTTTTGTAGTCGACGGTTTCATTTTTACTGTTGATGGGTATGATTATTGTTAATCAGGGATGATTTACTAAATTAAAAAATAACTATATTGTATGATCACTTTAGAGTGATTGTCGTAGGGATAAAGTCTACGGATGCTATTGTACTTTTTGCTAAATAAACTACCTACTAGAGTACAACCCCTCTTGGAAAAACTTAAAGTATTTGGATGCTTATGTTTTGCTTATGTGCCATAGAATAAAGAGGACAAGCATGATAAGAAAGCTAAACTTAGCATCTAAGTAGGCTATAGCTCAACATCTAAGGTCTATGAAAGGAAAATTTTAATGCTTCAAAGAGAACGAACAATGGAGCTAAAACAATACAGAAAACAAGTTTGATTGTTGATTTTCAATAGAATCAAGTAGATTACTCTTTGATATTTACTACAAACGCAATATTACTATTCTTGAAGTATCAAGGTATCAGAAAGCTAAAAAAAATACCATGTAAAAGGATACATTGTAGGAGGAGCTCTTCATGATTTGGAGAAAAAAAAAAAAGACTTAGGTATTAGTTAAAAGACCTAAGCACAAAAAAAGTGATCGGAGCCAAGTGGTGTTTAGATGAAAAGCTAAATGTAGTTGGATCAATCAATAAGCAAAAAGCGTAATTAGTAGTACACAGGTATGCTCAAAATTTTGGAGTAGATTTCTCCTCTAGTTGTAAGGCTAGACACTAGCAAGACGCTACTAGCTATTTGGAGCATAGAAGGGATGAAAATCTACTAGTTTGATGTCAAATTGGTATTTTTAAATGGATCTTTAAAGGAAGAAATCTATATTGAGAAGCCTATCTACTAAAGAGGCTTTGCATAATTTAGAATAAGCCTTAAGAACTTTGTTAAAAGTTTTAGTGAATCCATTTTATATGTCAAAGGTGATCAAGTTAACCATATTTGTGATCTCCTTATAGGTTAATGATTTCCTAGTTACTAGGTAGTAATGTTGAGTTTATTCAAACAGCAGTTCATGGAAGATATTGTATCCTTTAGAGAAATGTCTTTATTTCTTTGGAACGGAAATTTAGTAGAATAAAGATGAGATTTTCATATGTTAAAGGAATGATGCAAAAGAGATCCTAAAGAAATTGATGTGGATAGGTAAAATGATAAAATAGGTCGAAAATAAGTTGGTTTTCTGGTTACGGATAAAACAAGTATAACTTTTGATTTAGGAATAATTTTTCTTATTATAATATGTATTTGAAAGGTATTCTTGAAAATGTAAGAAGTTCCTTACTCTTATTTCTACATCTTTTGATGCGAATTTATTTTCATATTTCATTTTTCTTGTTCTTTCTATGCTTATTTATTTATTTATTTTTTTCCTTCTTCTTAGTTAAGTTTGGCCAAGATCTAAATTTCCAAGTTTTGTTGCTTAGATTCCATGATCTGAGAAGTTTAATAATTTGCATCCTTAAAGCCTAGTTCCCATTTAGTATCAACATTCCCAAGGATGTCAAAGAGCCAATTATAGTAAAAAACTGCCTAAAAGAAAGAGAACTTGACTGCCGATTCGATGAAAAGACGGCCTAAAACACAATCCTTGTTCATTTCTTTTTTAATGTCGTAAGAATCTTTGTTCATTTAGGTTTTATGTCTATTTCTTTTATATATATTATAAGTAATCATTATTTTATTTTGTTAGTATTTTTTATTATATAAATGCAGATTTTAAAACAACATCAAAATAGTACCAAAGCAATAGTAACGCACGAGATAAAAACGAGCCTTACAAGATTATTTTATAGATCTATTTGTTATATGGAATTCAAGTGAGTCAACTTGTGCCCCCTCATGGATACATTTTTAAATTTATAACTACATAATCTAAAAGCTTTTATGCATAAATTGAGAATTTGATTAAAACTCCTCAAATAGATAACTAATATATTGGAATTAGTATATATGAATGTTTTAATTTTGCACCATTTGAACTAAAAGTTTAAGCTTCTAATATCGAGATTGATTATACATTTGTTAATTACAAAGTTTGTCACAATGCGCTAACTTCGTGCCTAATCTTAACTTGATTACACTCTCATATTGTAGAGTTGCTAAATGCCTGTATTAGGAAAAATTCCAACAGACCCGATCTTTTTAAACTATGTACAGGCATCTTATGCATATTACTCATACTCTACCCATATAGTCGATAAGGGTTAGGATTGCACATATCTAGAGTCGGGCATGGAGCCTGACTTGATCCAATCCAGCTGGACCGTCCGGATCCCAAGTCCCCAAATAATCGATTTCACAATCCATGGAACCATTGAATTAACCTAAATTGATTTTTCTTTAGTATGTACATTTAAAATACTTAAGAAAAGTTAGTGGCTCCAACCCAATTTTAAAAGAAGTTGAGAAGTATTTAATATCTGACAGTGATATTAGCAATGTGGGATAAGAAAACTATAATAATGTAAATAATTAGTCACATGTTATTAAGGAATGAAGAGTTCCTTTAAATGTAATAGAAATACATTAAATGCTATAAATGAGAAAAATGTTTTCCTAAGTTTTATGAAAATAGTTCAATCGTTTACTATTTTTAATCTCCTTTTTTTTTTTTTTTTTGAATAACGACTTCTTCCTCTTCTTCTTCTTAATTTTCACTAGCAGCCCCAAGCAGTCCATAATTCTGAAACGATGGACCTGTCCAAATGGATCAATTATGGATCACCCACCTGCCGTGGCGGGTTGGAACTGGCCCCGCGCCCTGACTCTACCCAATGCTGTTGATTAATGTTTCCTTAACGGTCAATCGACCTTACAGAAGTTAAAAGTAGATCCCATCGCAGACTGTGCCTGTGCCTTTTTTTTTAAACCTTGCACTTGATCTCAACAGTAAAATTGTAAGTGGGCTGAATTCATTTGAATCTATAAAGAGATCCAATCCACCAGAAAAGCTACTGGCAATACGCACGGAAGTAGCTTTGGAAGCGAGGATTACCCCAGAGAAAAACGATAGAAGGAACAACATCTTGATCGAATTCATCATATCTAATGATTTGTCTCCATTTACAATTCTATGTAAACGATGAGGTTTCTATTTACAGCTAGAAAATTTTTTCGGTCCTATGTCTTGCATCATCTATCTTTCTTCTATCCCAGCTTAGTCGACGGAACGAATCTGAGAAAGAAAATGGGGGTTGTTGTTTAATGGGGTTCCTTACAATCTAGCTTGGTAAAATGCCAGGATTCCTGTAACTGTAAGAGGATATTTGACCAACCAACGGAGCAAAAACATTAACAACACTTTCTGATCGCACGAAACTCCATAACTACATCTTTAATTATCTTCCCATATTTTCCACTTGGGTCAAATCCAGGATATCTGACCATAAAAAGAAAGAAGAATTCCAACAAATCGACTAAGACGTTTGCAAAGCTAGTTATTTCCCAGGAGATGCGTTAACTTCAAACTTGCCGGCTTCTTGATAGTAAGATATCAGCCATAAAGCAATGATCATATGAAGTGGTGTCTACCATAAACAAAGAGGACGATAACAATCCAAGAAAAGAACCAAAAAATCCATAATTATAGCTAATAGAGACACAGAAGGAAATCTCTCTGTTCATCAACATACTACAAAGGGACAGCTACAGTAGCACCTAATTTGCATTTGGCAATTACAAATTACATTCCTTCCAATAGCTGAACAAAAAAAGAAGCCAACCAATCCATACAGTTCAATCAGGGCTATATTGGTATCTATGTCCATACTATCGACAGCAAAAATTAAGGAAAAAAAGGGTGTGAATCTAATTCTACACCTTGAAGAAGTAATTATACTAAGGACTTCATAAATAAAGTGGTAGAAAAAAACATAAATACGAATTCATCCGCTCCAAAATCCCGTTTGTTGCTACCATTGTCTAGTATGCTCTCACAACCTATTCAGAAAAACTTATCACGTGCCAGTCTTCACCTACAGGGTGACAGTTAATCTAGAAAAAAAAAGAAAAAGAAAAAAAGGGTCAGCCAGATGAATATGGAGCTGATGCATTCATCATCTCACCTGGCCCTTGTGCTACCAAGAGTGAGCTCCAAATCATCAGTTCCAGGCTCTTCATGTATTTTCTCTCCTTCCCATGGCTTCACCAACACTTTCCTGTTATTTCCAAATGCAAACTCATCCGATACCACTCCTGAATTTGGGATATGTCCAGCATTTTCAGCTACAGTGCAAGGAGAGGAGGCCCCACTTTGTCCAGGAGTCCAAATGTGTGACCCACTATCAGCCAATGTTTTTTCCAGAGAGCTGAATGGATTGGATTTGACAAGACTAAATGTTGGGGATGTCGGGACTCCCTGAGGAATCTGAATTCCAGCAAACCATTTTGGATCTGGAAGAATCTGACGACCTGGACTTGATGGCATGGAAGAAGGCAGGTAGAAGGGAGACTTTTCAGTCAAGCCTACCGTAGCAGTTTGGTCATAAAAGTTAGCTTTAGCTTTAGCTCCAGGTGATCGGGCAGTTGGGGAGCTCAATGGAGGAGTGACAGGAGCACTTATTGAGCCACCAGGAATATAGAGTTGAGAGAGCTTGGGAAAGGAAGGAGATGAAGAAGCTGCCGAGAGATTCTTCAGCCATGGGAGGAGGGAGCTGCCGTCTGCAGTGGCAGTAGCAGCATGGGAGGATGAGGTGGGGCTTGGGAAGGAAGAGGCACCTGGACTTGGATTATACGATTCACATGGGGTCTGTTGGTAAGATGATAGTGGACTCACTGTTGCTGATCCTCCCACCAAATCTCCATATTCAACTGGCTTGCATCCCTGTAAAAAGTCAACATATAAACTGCAAGTGAGCCTTGATATATGTTTTCACCAGACTTGTATCACCCAACTTAACAACGGAACAAAAATGGTGACTCATATCTGTTCTGTTCTATATACACTTCATCATCAATTCATTTCACTGCTTAAGGACACACAAATTCTAAAAATCCTCGCTGGCAGGAGACAGTAACATAATTGGCAGCCTAGCGCATACTGAGAAACATTTTTAACACTGATCTGGGATGTTGAAAAAGTAAACTGATGAAACTCCTTTCTCATTTCAACTAGAAGACTTGGGTGACTGCTATGCTGTTAAAGTTCCACTTTGTTGTCAATAAATTGAAGAAGCACCCAAATTGAACAGATCAGGCAACATGCTTCTACCTAAAAGTTTCACTTAGTTGAATCTCTTGATATGAGATGTTTTAATTCAAAACAAAAGTTTATGGCAAGGGTTTCGAAGTTCAAGTTCTGCGGCACTTCTTTTATGTGCATTTAATTAGCTTCATCAAGGGCAAGACTTGATGCAACGGTTAAGTAGCCTCTTAGAAAATGCAAGCAAAAGGCTGTGCAAATGTACGTCTTCCCTCACTGTGTCCCCTCAATAGTCAGGAGCAATTTCTGCAACAAATGAGCCCTTATAGCTTCATCAGTTAACTAGCTCCATGAAGTCATAATCAATATTCTGGCACACAAGGAAACACTTTGGCTTTAACTTTTAGATTGGTTGACTGTAGTTCTAATCAAAATTATATGATTACTGATATTCCACATACCAAATAGCTTGAATCAGGAAATATATTAGAAATTAGTTATCACAATTAAGCAATTGACAATTCATAAATTGGAATGGTATCACGGAACAGACAACTGAAAGTGATATATAATTCAAGAATACAATATAACATACTGATCACAATTAACCATATACAAAGGCGAGAAATGAATTCACAAACCTTGCGGTAAGTGGTTCCGTCGGGCTCAACGATCCAACCAGCCTCACGACAAACAGCCATGAGGACATGGTTGTTGTCACAATGCTTAGGAAGCTTGTAGTTACCATGCATCCTTAACCCTGCAAATATCTTCGCAGCTATAGCTCTCCTCCTCCTCTCTCTCCTCATGTTGTTCTCTCTCTCTTTCCATGTTGGTGTTCGCGTCCCACCCCCCGACGTCATTCTCTCTCTCTCTCTCTCTCTCTCTCTAGCCCTTCTCTAAGGTTTTCGATCAGTCTAGTTCTCTCCTTAGGATGAATCCAATCAACAATCTAGCGTTTCTATTTCTTTCAGTCTCACTTTCTCTCTCTAGATTGAATGTAATAAATCGATCTAGTCTACGATCTCACTCTGCCTCATTTCTGAACGTAGTGAATCAACCTAGATTATTCAATCCGATGCAATCAATCTAGGGTGTTTTCAACCCAGTCAACAGATACAAAATTCTGACCTGGAAAAGTAAAACCAAATAAAAAAAGGAAGGAGAATAAAAAAAATGAGATTCGCTTCCAACAGCAACCAGATCTCCAAAACCCTAATTGAACTCGATATGCAAGTGAAGGTCACGGAACCTACCTGACTCCAACTAAGTTAAGTAGAGCTTATAGAGGGAGTAAGAAGGACCTTAACGTCAAAGCAAACCGAAGTGCTTTGCTTGCGATTGATCGGTGAAATCAAGTGAACGAAGAAGATGAAGTTGTGAACAGGAAGTATAGGATTGGAGTCGGAAGTTAAGCGAAGATGAAGCTCGCCGGAGAGCAGCCGGAAAATAGAATTGAAAAAAAGGTTAAAATAAGGAGCAAATGAGAAAACAGAAAGGACAGGTCAAGGGATCTACTGATTTTGTTTTTTCTTATTAGTTTATTGCATCCTTCATGATATTGATAGAGCGTTAGGTTATCTTATGCGCCATTAAATATGACTTTTCATACAAACAATTTGCAAAATCTAAAAGAAAATATTAAAGCTTTATCCAGTATTTTCCCTTTTCAGTTTCCCTTTTGAGTGCTGAATGGCAATTTTTTTTTCATTCTTATAAATTATCATTTATTAAAATTAATTATGTATTTTTCAATCTACTTGTTGCATTTAGTAATAACGCAATAAAGGCGCTTTAGCAAATATCATTACATGTAAATTTCATCCATTAATTCCAACAGTATTTTCAAATACCTGTCGGTCTAAATTCCACCATTTTAACAAGTGGAATTGAGAGATAATTTTTAAAAATACCCACTACCAATAATATATGTCTAGTAATTATTAATATTTATCATAATTGATTGGAGCAGGTGATATATAAGCACTAGTTATTATTATTTTTCTTCTTAATAAGAACATATAAGAATTCATTGATGGATCTAATATTCATATACTAAAAATAAATATATCAAGGATAAATTATACTTCACATCATCAATATATCTAAATATCATTGCATTTGCCCTTTACTCATCTTAAAACAAGACTTATTAGTAACGATAAATCATTTTTTAGCAGAACAATGCACACCACTAGCACTAAGCAAACAAACAAAGAAGCCTTCTAATTCCCATTCCGTGTCGTGCTCAACAGTCACGACTGATATTTTATATTTTTCTGACTTTTTCTCTTTCTCGGCAAACTAACATTAAGTTGAGAGAGACATATACAATTATGATAAAAACGAAAATATAGATATGTAATGTGATAAAAAAATGAAAAATACAGGACTATAAACTGTAACACACGGAAAATTTACAGTTTATGCTGACAAGTTGATCAACCACAGCGATAACCGATGATTCTCGAGTTACTAATAGAAATATAATTAAAACAAGATTATTCACAACCTGATTCTCAAGTTTCTAATAAGAATATCATTGAGACAAGATTATTCACAACCAATTCAAATTTAATACATTAATTGCTTAAGCTAAATTTGATAATAGTCCAACACCAATTACTTAAGTAGTTTATTAAATCAAGTTCAAATTTTCATAATATTTTATGCAACTAGTTCATGAGCTTAGTTAGCTTGAATCAAACTTAAAATATATTCAAGTTTCGAGTCAAATTTAAATATCAATATTATTTTTATTAAAAAAACAACTTTTACATAAATTAAATCTAAATGAATTTAATAGAATGAGCTTATTGAATTTCATATCAAATCATGTACTAAAAAATGTAAGCCCAATTAAGCCTGTAATTTAAACAAACTCGAATTCAAATTTAATATTATACCAAGTTAACTCAGACTTATTTATCACATTCATTACCACGGCAGTAACAACTTAGGTTATTTTACTGTCCCGTACGTACAAAACGTTTCTTCACTAAAGTTGCAATCGTAGCCAAAAAAAAAAAAGGTAAAAAAATAATGTTAAGCTGTTTGTGAAGTCAGGCCTATTTTATATTGTAGGCCAATTAAGAGACAACGATCTAATACTAAACACCAATGGATGAGGACCAATGAAAATGTGTGGCAAAAAAAAAAAAAAAAAAAAAAGAGACCAATGAAAATGAAAAATTTTCAAGTGGGTCGACAAAACTAAATAAACCAAGAAATAATAAATAAGTTCGAGCCAAAAAATATATATATTTTTTTTTTTCAAAAAAAACAGAGCAAAATTGAAATCATCATCTTCTTCTTCCTCCTCCTCCTCTCTCTCTCTCTCCTCTTTTTCCCCTCCCAGAAAACTTAATCATATTCATTTTACAATATTTACATAGTTCCTAAATTTTTTGGTCCAGCGTAAAATAGTACTTGCCATCCTTAAATTCCTGATAAATTGAAGCCCTAAATGTAAACCAATAGAAACATCAAAACGTTAAATTCCAAATAAATCGAAACTGTACTTCCAATAGCGGCCGCCACTCCAAGAATCAGGTGAGGAGTTAAGATCCTTCTTCTTGATTTAATGCTTGTAGATAAGAGGAACAATATAAAATCTTAACTCTCACAATTTGAATCCACACCCTTACACTGATTCACAAATGTATACCAGCTGAAATCTTTCAATAAGTCAGTTTGAGTAATCCAGTGCTATCGAGCGCATGTGCTTGGGGCCAAATGAGAGCACAAGAATCATACGGCTTCTCATATACCAATGGAAACTTCAGACCTCCCGACGGTTGGACTTAATTTTATGATATCTCTTAGCACTTTACCAACAATAGCCTTCAGCTCAGAGTTGGTTGGCAGCTGTGGTGGACCAAACTCCATCAAATATGGGGTGATTACCCTCATAACAGTAGATAACCTCAAACTATTCTTGTCACTCTTCCACACACTCTGATTTGCATACTTGCAAGAATCCCTCATTGCACATTTAGCGCACACCTGAACATGCAGCAGAGTTTATGAATCGCAGAAGATCTCACTCCTTACTACCAAACAAAGACGGTTTCTAGAGTCAGTAGAGGGAAAGCGACTTAAAAATAAGAATAGTGGCTTACAGCATTCTCCTGAATCTTAAAGAAAGTACGCAAACTTTTAGCAGCAAAGATGGCATGTCTTGTAAGGGAAGGACAACCATGTGCAGCTATCGCTTTCAAGTCACTACCTGACAACCACCTACAAGGAAAAATTATAACTATCCAAGTTCAGATACATTAGCCAAAGGAGATTTGATGGCAAGAGAAAGGATAAGAAGGAAGCAAAACAACAAGAATAAGAAAGATATCTCCACAAACTACAGAAATAACAACTAAAAATCCTCAACACCAATGGGACAAAGGAAATAAACTGATCAAACTCAACTGAACAGAAAAATCATGCCAACCAGTCAGAATTAATGAAAAGAAATAGCTCAGATCAGCTACTTGGTTTTTGTTCAGGTAGATGTGAGTTGACTAATAGTTGATTTGGAGTTCAGGAGTTGACAGAACCAAAAACAAACCAGTATTTATTGGTGTCTTCATTATTCTTAGACCAACTAGGGATAAGATGTTTTCTTATAGAATTAACGAGACATTATCAAAAGAACTGAACCCAAAGAAACATAATCTTTTAGCCGTTTTGATATGCCTATACTAGGAATTTGTCTAAGCATAAAAAGTAGATCAATCTAAGAACCGGAATTGCTTGTGAGCATGACTATAATTGGACCAGCAACTGTATACATGAATAATCCTATAATATCCACGTACCAGCTGAATTCGGCTTAAAGTATGTGCTTAAGGAATACCAAACCTAAGACTTGGTATCCTTTGTATGATCCTGTAGAATTCTTGATCCTAGACCAATCAATCAGAATTCCTACCAAGATAAGTTCACATACACAAGCAAGTAGTCTCCTTGCTCAATGTCCAAAGTTCACTCATCAAATACTCATTCCTCATCGCATTTCGGGTTCTCACTTATACTTGCAATAAGAACTATGTTCAAGAATTTCGGCATCATGACGCTGGAGTATTCCCTAGTTTGTCATGAACAAAAAGATGCATAAAGCATTTTAGCAACTTTAAGCACTGAAATGGAAATAACTAACCCTAAAACAAGGGAAAATGATGTTCCAGACTATCCTGCGTTTTATACTTTTAGGAAAGAGGTGGATATTCAAGTTGATTTCAAGTTTATATATATATATATATCACAAATGATAGAGCTATTCTATAACCGCATCAATCGGTACTGCATTCATATTACATTAAAGTTAGTCGTTCCATGTTGTAAACTCTTGATGATCCTCCTAATCGTGTCATGCATTAATAAAAGCATAATAGTGCCATGCCAGAGATTGCCAAGTGAACCTGTTTGCAATGCATAACACCGTGTAGGGATAGTCATAAATATAAAAGAATCTTACTTTGCAACCTCTTGATGATCCTTCCCGAATTCCGTAGCCGCAAGTTTAACAAAGTTTCTACTGTACTTATCATCAAAATACCTTAAATCAAAACCCTCCTCATTCCTTATAAAGTTAGCATTCCTAAAATACCCTTCCTCATACAAATGCCTCAGCAACAACTCTGCATCCCCCGACAACTCCTTTAAAACCACACCTCCCTCCTCGGGCAGCCTCCTCATAGGCCGACCCGGATTTATTGAATTGCTCGTAAACACATCATACAAGCTCACACGCCTGCCTGGATTGTTCCCCGCCGAATCACCTCTTTCATCAATCAAGACTTCATCTTTTTGCTCCAATCTCTTAATTTCTCTTCGCAATTGCCTTAATTTAAAAACCAATTCACTGCTTTCGGCTTCAGCTTCGGAATCCTCCGTTTTCGGGGATAACCCAAGGGTTTCCTTGAAAAATACAGCGAGTGGCTTCTTTTTCTTATCATTCTTATTATTTCTTTCGGGTTTGGTGGTGTATTTGGGTTCTGGGTCGATTGAGTGATCGAATTGGAGAGAAGTTGAAGCGGATTTTTGGAGGATTGAAGAAAAAGAGTTAGGGTTTGGGGATTGGGAAAGAAAAGGAGAGGGAATTGAGGGTTTAGGATTTTGACATTTGAGATAAGCAAGGGTTTTGAAGAGTGTTTTCATTATTGCAGTGAAGTAGTGAGTTTGATTGTGAAATCGCTGCTAAGGGTTTATGGAGAAGAGCCCGGAGAGAGGGTTTAAGCATTGGCCTTTTTTTTTTTCCCCCTTTCTTTTTGTTCTTTTTCTAATTTCGAGAATTTGCTTTCTTATTTTTATTTTTGTGGATTAATAATTAAAAACAAAATCAATTTCACGAATTCAAATTTGGCAAAAAAAAGTAGGTCCGACAACATCAAGCATATGCCACGTAAAAAAGCGGTCCACTTATAGTGGTATATACTAATCCAATTTTTTATCTATCATTTCCTTAATGAAAAGAATTATAAAATAAGTAGATTGCTATTTATTACTTGATCTGGATACTTTAAAGTTACATTCTCAAATATTTTCTAAAGTTATCCCTATGATAAATGTTGAGAATATGAAAAAAATGACGAAGTTATGATAAGGTTGTAGGATCTTTAAAAAAAAAGGAGATAATCTCAATTATTATTTTGTTTAAAGTAGTTAAGATTGTTATAGTTGAATAGCGTAAATATTAATTTCCTAATAAGATATATCATAATGATTCTCCTATTGGACAAAATTATAGCAAGATAGCGTTTAAGAAAATATATCTTTAAAGCATTTATTTCCCATTAATATTGGTATTTGATTACTAAGTGGCATTACTTTTTATATTACGCTTAGTATATGGGAATGAGTTAAAATAGAATAATGACTCCGGATTTTATTCCCATTTATTGTGTTTTTTTTTTCCATCCCCATTCATTGTGTTTAAGAGCATATTTTGAAATCAAAATCGTGATTCTATAAAATTAGTAATTCCGAAATCAAGATTCCGATTTCAAAGGGAAATTCGATTCTACAGCACGATTTTATTTCCATTTCATTAATTATTTTAAAGAAATTATAGTATATAATAATTAGTGGCATTTTTATTATTTGAGTATTTAATGCATTCCGTTAAATTTTATTCCATAGCCATCTTCAAATATAAGAAAAGACTTCTTATTCTTGTCTTTATTCTATTACATTTCTAATCATTCTTTCATACTTAATGTGATATTAGGGAAAAATATATTTTTAGTTTTGAACGTTTATCTATTTTTCTATTTGAGTTCTCTACCTTTTTTTTTTCTTCTATTTGAGTTTTTAACATTTTTAAAACTTTACAAAAATGAAACTTCTATTATATTCGTTGAATGTATCCATCAATTCACGATATATATTAGCATTAAGTTGGTTCATTGTAATTATTTTAATAAAAGAATAATTTTAAATATATTTAATTGCACAATACATTAAAAATAATATTATATTTGTAGACATCCCTTTTTTTGTATCCTCCCTTTCTGTATTTTAAGAATTTTTAGAATAGGATAAACGGTTCTAATTTAAAAAATATATAAAAAATAGAAAATTTAGAAAAATATAAAAAAATATAAAATTTAGAACAAATATTAAAAAAAGAAAAGATTTAGATAAATTTGGAATAAAATAGAAAATTTTAATAGTTTTAATACTTTTTTTAGCCTTAAATAATAAAAATAACAAAAGAGATTTTAGGCTTGAGCTTAAGTTTAAATATAACTAAAATCGGCCTAATCAATATATATAATTTAATTATATCTATAAATAAGATACAGGTGAACAACTTGATGATAATATTCTTTAACTCATATTTGAAATAACATGAAGATTCTAGGTTCAAATCTTAATATAACTGCAAAGTGTTTTTTACCTTTTTCTCACCTAAGGATGCTACGCGTTGGCCTGACACGTGGTAAATATTGATTAGGTAACATAGCTAACGTGACACCACATCAACAAGTTGTTTCTCTCCTTTTTTATTTTCCCCATTTTCCCTAGTTTTTCATTTCCTCACCTTTCTTGTGGAAACCCAGTTTATATCCTTCACGTTAGCTTGATCTTTCATGTATCCACCACATGCAAACACGTGATTCAAATGAGTCCAAATTCATTTGTTTTCGTACTCAAATCGAGAGTGAAAAATAGGAAAAAATTGGAAATCCAAGATTTACCATTGATGGTGAATTGACCATTAATGTCCATTTCCTTGTACAATCGAGCTCTAGAACCCATGATCAGTGCTCTCTCTCGTACCTAAATATGCCCACTGTCCCACTTCGAGCAAAGCCGCGGCAGCGAACCCAAACATGCAACAATAGCCAATGCAACTCTCCTCCTTCACCATCGAAGCCACCTACGCGCCGAGCTCCAGCGATCATCCAACACAGTTGCATTGATGACTCAATCCACCACACCTTTTCACATATAACGCTCAATTACGACACTTACAGCCCCAATCCTCTTTGCTAAACACACTAACCTGACGCCCTTCTCACTTGAACACACAATCGATATCGCCTAAACACAGTAGGCCACAATCGTACCCAACCTCTTCAGGGTCCTTACACACATGGACCATCTTAACCCCGATGACCCTCATACTTGACGACGCCCCATCAGTCTCCATCCTCCCTTTCGATCACCCACACACTCACAACAGGACGGTCACTATCCACTGTCACATACCCCACTCACGACCCCTCTTGCCTCTGTCAACAATCGACCATCCTTTCTCCCTCATGCGACAGCCTAGATCTCCGAGTAGCGCCCTTTTTCTCAACTACGAACAGTACCCATACGCATGGCAACAACCCCATCGTGCCTCCAACCACCTTCTTTATCAAACCTTAACCGCTGTGACTCTCTCCTTGGCCCAAACCAGCCACACCACGACCTTCCCCGCCTTCAAACACCCACTTAACACCCCTTTGTCCCGTGTGTGCCATCATAGCAAGCTACCACGACACTTTCTTTCTCTAACTCCGGCCACCTAAATTCAACCACCACATAAACAGCTACCGTGGGCCGAGGTGCTTTGCTTAGTCCCCCATTCCCCAATCCACCGCACATAAAAAACCCTTTTCCTCTTGAAAACCGTGCAGAAACCACTGTGGTCGACCAATCCCAGCCGCTCTACCCCCTTCCTTGGACCGTACGTATGTCGCATGTGTTGACCCGACCCAAAGCCCGAAGTCCGACCTATCCACCCAAACAAGACCTAATCTGCATGCAACATTTGGTCTAGCTCTCGCCTTTACTTTGTTTCGGTGTTGAGTTTTTTAATTTATTTATTTGCTTTCTTTGTAAATGTATTGTAAAAAAAAAGGGGGGGAAAAGAAAAAAAAAAAGAAAGAAAAGAAAAAGGAAAAGAAAAAAAAAAAAGGAAGAAGTCTAGTTTTTCTTTATTTATTTTGATGTTTTAGTAAAAATGAAAATAATAAAAAGTAATAAATAAATATAAAAGATAATAAAATAAAGAAAATAAAATTAATAAAAAATGAAAACCATTTTACCACTTAGAAAATTATTTTTCAATAAAAAACAAAATAAAATTGACCTTCTCAAATTAGAACCTTTCTTAGAATTTTCAAAAGAAAATAATAAATCAAGTTTATGATCGTTTTAGAAGATTTTCTTTAAATAACTAAAATTGAATCAAAACATAAACTCGGTCAATTTTTTAAAATTAAAATGAATTTATCCATTAAAGTTTTCATGAATGAATTATGAAAGTCTAATTCTGAGTAGTGGGTATATATATACTCATAGCAATTATGTTGTGGTTTAAAATATGGAAAATTTTCTTTTTCCATTTTTTGTAAATAATTGTTCAATTTAATTAACTTAATTGCAAGTGAATGGATATGATTTGCTGTTTTTTGTAAAATAGAAATTGTAATATCAAATTATAAGAGTATATTGAAAAGTAAATCTAAATTCAAAAAGTTAGCCTCCAAACTAAAAATTTTTGGTTTTCCAAAATCTTTTTTTTTAATCGATTTTTCAGTAAACCAATGATTAGGTTAAAATCGATATACCCAATTGATTTAATCTAACTTATTTTTCCCATTTCGATTAGGTAGTAACTCTAAGTGTTTTTCAAAATATATTTAAAATTTAAATTTTCTTTAATTCTTAATCATTGGTTAATATTAAATGAGTAGTGTTTAATATTGGTTGGATTAGGGAAAATTAATAAAAATTCAAGCTAGACAATATTTAATTATATAATAAGATAAAATAATAAAATTTTACATAAATATAACTGAAAATAAGAACATAGGAAGGAAAAATTTATACAAATCCTAACCACATTGCCCAATTATCTTAAGAATAATGAGGAGCTAATATATAACTAAAATGCACGTTAAAATTAATAGAATTTCTATTTTTGTAAAGTTTTGAAAATGTTTATGATTTAAATAGGATTTTAAAAAAAGTAAGAAACTCAAATAGAAAAATAGATATACGTTGAGGATTAAAAGTATGTTTTTCTTTACTTTTATTGTATCACACATCATAAATGGGCCTATTTTACAATGAATTCAATATAAGATCAGTCCTTGTACAACAATTGATAATTAAAACAAATATTTCTTCAAATTGTGGATAGATAAGTTATACTTTTTTTTTTTCCCAATAGAAAATAAACTTCATATAACCTAATTAATAAAATGTCCACATACAAGTCTTATGAGAACAAACAGAGAAACTTATCCAATGTCTACTGCATGTGGGCTATCAACCCTTGCAGAAAAAGTCAGAAGTAAAGAAACATTGTCTTTGTTACGATAAAAACAAGAGACATATTTAAATATAAAGGAAGATTGTCCAACAAAATTAGTGTTGCTCGAGTGCTAGAGTCCCTTCTTGGCTAAGTATCTGTAGCTAAGTTCCTCTCAGGGGCCACCCTGCAAAAAGATACATTATCAAAAGATGATAAGATTCTCTTGCATTGTTGTAGGATGGTATGGCAGCGATCAATATCAATGTTCCTATTTTGCATCCAGCCAAGCGCTTCTTGTGAGTCCGAAATACATAGTACTTTCTTATGTCCCCTTTATTGGGTGAAGTCAAGACCTTCTCGAATAGCATATAGCCCCACTTCTACTGGTAAACATCCACGTAGTTGTTTACGTAGCGTCCAAAAGAACTATTCCTTCATGATTTGTGCATAATACCCCAATGCCCACTAGATTTTTAGAACAACTCCATCTATTGCAATCTTTACCTGGCCTGGATTTAAAGATACCTCTTGTAACATCAAATCTCTATACCTGAGGTTCAGCTTCTCCTTCCTGTTATATATCCACCACTCTAAAGCTTCCCTTCTTATACTTTCTTCACAGTAGTAAATATTAATTGTAAATATTTTTCTTTACTCGTATGGTTACTTGTAAAAATGATGTGTGGTAGGTTATGAGAGCATGTTAGAAGTAGAAGAAAAAGATTAGTTTAAGAGAGACTTTTTTTTTTTTTTGGGTAGAAATAGGATTTATATTGTATAAAAACAGAAATCTTACAAAGTATGGAATTTAAACAGCCATATTTACAAATACAAACTTTTAATCTACCCTCGTAGGCTTCAACCCTACCGTTCAAGTTACCTCACCAAAAAAACCTAACATTTGTGGCCTTCATCGCCCTCCTACTATTCTTACACAAACCATATCCCATCAAAATCGTTCGACAAAACGGCAACAAAAAAGAAGGAGCATTTTCATGTACAACAAAAACTTATTGGTGCTTCCAAACCCTTCTTGCAATTTGATCGACTACTACGTTAATCGCACGAGGCACATGTATGATCCTCACTTGACATAGCTACAATATTTTTGCCCAGCACAAATCAACCACATGTTTGTATTTTATTTTTATACTTGTGCTTGAATTTAGATAATCCATTGCCATTTTTTAGTCCGATTCAATTTCAAGAGAAAGTTATGAAAGTTAAATTTTACCATTGCTAGGTCGGTCGTTTGGTTTTCATTTGAATTGATCATGATTTAAATCTCTCCCTAAAAAAATTGTAACACAGTCATTAAATTTTACATTTATATTAAAAAAGTGAGTAAATGTTTTTGCTTTTCAATTTATGAAGTGCATCAAGAATTAATACTTTACGTTCCTTTATGGAAAAAAAAAAATACATAATAGACCTAAAAAGATTAAGAATCATTCAAATACATTACCCTTTTGAAGATTTAGAATTAATTAATATTTTAAGTATTCTTGAATAAGTGTAAGATACGAGATATAATTACATGCGCATTTCAGATAATTGTTGTTGATTCGAATATTCTACATGCTTAGACCAACTTATTAAAAAACAAAATACTTCATAATCAGATAGGTAGATGAGTTTATTTCACCAAAGTTTCTATATAATATGCATGTAAAATATATTTCTAAATGAAAAACTTATTTTTATTCAATTGAAGATATACAATAAAAATTAAAAAAGATACTTCTCTTTTTCAAAAGTAAAATGATTTTTTTCTTTTTAATTCTTGGTTCAATTTTAATCATCTCAATAAGTTATTATGCCTTTACTAAATTAGGAAATGATGTGAGTAAAAGGGCTCACGATCAAGTTTCAATTCTACTTTATTTATCCTTTTAGGTTTTCTCATATTTAGTAATGAAAATTGGTAATTTTTATAAGATTTCGTGTGTTTATAAGTATGGAAAGTAAAAGGAATGGACAATTTGACTAATTTGATATCACTTACCACTTAAAGAAATCAAACACCATATGCATTCCCCTTATTCTTTTTGTGGCTTTTATTACTATGTTTACGTGGTTTTTACTCCTTGTAATAGTAGTTCTTCAAAATCCCAAGTGCGGAAAATCTTATAATAGCCATTTGTAGAGGGTTAAATCTAAATTTAGGTCTTGAGCCCAAATAATTAGAATGGGTTTGGCACCTTAGACTAAGGTGACAAGAGCCTAAGAGTCAAGACCATATATTTTTGAAATGTTTAAGGGAGATTTAACATGATGGGTTTGGTGTGTTTGGATTAGAGACTGTTGAATCGGTTAGTGACTCATAGCAAATGAGGATCAACAATTGAATTGGGTCGTAGAAGAAGTATGATTGATGAGTCAAGGTCATATTCTATAGGGAGCTAAGTGCTAAGTATTAGACTAATCGAGTTTCTTTTTTCCCTAAGCTAAGCTATCAAGAATTGAATTAAAAGGGAGTAGAAGCTAACTAATAAAATGAACACTAAATCAAATGCCTTAGCTACACTATGAGGGTCTCGGGTTTGGGAGATAAAAATAATCAATTCGGGATTTGCAAACCTACTCTCATCTGAATCAACGCAATGCTTTGAAGCGATATTGGAATTGACTAAGTTAGATTTAACTAAACTTACTAGAACTCGCCCATCTTATAAAGTAGCAAAGTTGCAAAGTTCCAATTATAGTATAAACCGTTTTATTAAGGCGATTTATCTATAATTATTAGGTAAATAGTGATCCGTTTACACCAAATTCATTACTCTAGTTAGAAATATGGTTTAAATACGTCTTCATAACTTGAACTATATTTTCAACCGCATTAAATGTGTGAGTTTATGAATTTAATTAAGACCTACATATTGTTATGACAAGCTCTTTCATAAATTCAAGTCCATGGGTTATCAAAACTCTCCTGAATATTGTCTAACTTTATTTAACTAAAAAGTGATGGTCAAGCACTAATTAACTAGATGATGAACATAATAACTAAATCATCGATTACTCAATATTCAACATCAAATTGGTCATTCAAGCAATAATTCGTTAAATCCATTAATGTAAAATCCAACATATATTAAGCACAATATCTTATCAGAATACCCAATTGAATTAAGATATAGAATAATTGAAATCACAAGAAAAAGAAAATATCTTAATGGGTATATTTAAATCCGACTCCTGAACTAAAATCAGTATATCTCGATACATTTAGAATTCGGGTTGATCCTCTTGTGAGATAGAATAAAGGATTTTAGTATCTTGAAAGTAAAAAAAAAAAACATACTACAATTAATAAGGAAAGAAGTTTCTGTTGAATATTCATCGCACAATGCTACTGTGTTTCTAAAACTAAACTACTGTCTAAAAGCTATTTCTCTTCTACTCCTCAACAAAACTTCCCTACTGTATTCTCCTATATCTCCTCTATTCATGCCCTCAGCTGTCTTTTTCTAGGCCGAAAATAAAAGTCCCCCAAATTACTCCCACAAAAAGAAAATGAAAGAGATCCAGCCTCCAATCTCCACGTATTAGCTCACTTCCAATTGGGGAATGAGGTATTATAAGTCTTTGCACATGTATGAGCTCCATTAGCATTTCCAAATATAGAACTAGGTAGGGAAAGAATTCTAAAGCCTGGACTTTTAGCTTCAATTGGGCCCCGCTTCCGCGTAAACCTCTCTATTGAGAGGTGAGGCCTTTTATTTTGTCCCTTTGCTGTAATCAGCTACTACACCTTGTTATTTTTATTTATATATATATATATATATATATATATATATTTTTTTTTTTTAAATACATGCACTTTCGGGTCATGGACAGAGTTATGTAAGACATCCTTCTGTTTTGACGCATGGAGGATCAAATGGTTTTTCTGTTGCACTGCACTCAGTTTAAATTGGAAGCATGTTGCTCGGTAAGCTTTTCTGTAGAGATTGGGGCGTCCCACAGCTACTTTCACGCACAAGAAGCTGCTCTGTTTCGGCCTGATGGAGTTGTACAGTTTGCTATTTTTTAAAGTACAAGGCTGCAGCTGCTTCTGTTGAATGCCGTGAGCTGCTGCTGCTGCTGTCATGGAATGGAGAGCTCCTCGGTCTGCAGTTGAAGAACGCCATTTGAGCGCTTAATTCTGCAGTTGGAGTGCCATTTGCTCGGCTTGGTCGACTAGGAGCGTGCAGGGAAATCCGCTGCTATACTTGGAGAATTGTGTGGAGTTCATAGCTGCTTTCAACTGAAAGTAGAGTGCTCGGCTGCTGCTGTTTTCGGCTTGAAGTTTCTGTTCAATTTGATGATAGCTGATGCAACTTCAAATTGAGGTGCTTGCCATGGCTGTTGTCATGGAGAGACTTGAGGATCTTTTTTAACAAATTCTGGCAGTTGACCCCCACGTCACCTATCAAACAAATCAAGAGAAAGTAATGAACTGGTGTGTGTGTCCATACTAAAGATAAGACAAGTTGGTCTCAATAAAGAATTGTAAGACGAAAAATAATTTGGGCATTTAAGAAGGGCAAATGTTCTGCATTAGCATGTGTGGACAGCAGTTTGGCTTGAGTAGTTCGGTTCAATTGTACTTCTCAGGTTGGAATCAAGTGGAACTCTCGGCATTGCTCTAAATATTCTTCACATAGAAAGTTCCTTCTTGGTCCACATAAGTCAATAGCTGCCTTGATTTGTTGAAATGAATGAACATTGGGCTTGTTCTGTTTCTCTTGAGTAAAGATAAGCTGAGCCGCTCATTTGGAGTTCAACTTGCTGCTGCATCGTGGCATGTAAAACTTGGTGTGTGGGGCTGATTAGTTGTGGCAGCTGTTCTGGAATGCTTGACGTGCAAATTGCTGCAGCTGATTGTGTTGAGTTTGGAGAGCAGCTGTGGCTGCTGTCGCATAGAGGTTCTGTTTGGTCTTTTGAGGTTCAAGTTTGTGGTATGCGCAATTGATAAAAGCTTGGTGATGTGCTGCTGTTCATTTGCTTGGAGAAGGAGGAGCTGCTATGGAGTTGTGAGTCCAGTGTGCGCTCAACTCTGCTACATGAGCATGCTTAGTTGGAACATTGTTTTGTTGCTCGGCTTAGCACATTGCAACTGTTTGGAGTGCCATCTAGCTGCTGTTTAGCTTCTCAAGTGTGCCTTTGTTGCTGCTCATTTCAAATGACGAAGTTGCTGTCATTTGGTGTTAGAATTAGCTTTTCACAAATGCATGTAAGCAGTTGCCAGGATTGGTCAGCTCGGCTCTGCCGCTTGGGCTGCTATTTTGCTTGGATCAGCTATTGGTGCTTAGATCTTCTCAATAGGCATCTTAGTCTGCAATTAAAACCTTAGGTGAGAGTTGCACTTTCACATCAACTAGGAGCTGTCCTTTTATCCTATATAACAGAAAATGAGCCTATCTCCAAAAGTGGCAGACATTGTGCAAAGGATATGTTACTCATTTAAAACCCAACTTTTGATCCTCTATCAAGAGTTCTAATGCAATTAATCCAAGAATGCATATTTTATCAATTCTAAGCAAAGTGTACCATAAAAGTGCAGATTATATGCATGAGTATGTGCTATTAAGTGGAGATAAATGTATAAATTATACATTTTTTCAGTCCACTCGATCTAACCTTTCTCAATTTAGCTTGCACCGAGAGACTAAGACCCGTATTGAGCTTAAACCTATGAAGTAGAGTTCATATGAAGTCTATAAAAGGAAATCGTTGATCATCATAGATGATGATCAACAACCAACTTCTATAAATACCTACCCCTCTCTCATTTGGATAGGAAAAGAATTTTAACTAATGCCATCGTGCTATTGAATTTACTACTCAAATAGATTAAATACTTAGCCCTTTTGAAGAACACTACTTAGTTCATCACAAATAGTGGAGTTTGATGTTATTAAACTCAATCACTTGTCATATCCTATGTTAGAGCTTCATTAAGATTACCTACTTCTCGTCCTTACGATTCATCACTTGATTATTTTATAAGTACTACTCAAGTCAAGGTATTTCCTTAGTCATGTATAGCGATATACCTACCCAGTCACATTAGGACTCTCTTACCCATACCATTCTTAAACCCCCACCCCCCTCCCACCCCCCCATAAATTGCAATTCCTAATTCATTTCCTTATCTTTATTCCCAAAATACCTACATTCAATCCCAAAAATTGCACCATTTACCCTTAAACAAAACATTATAAACCTAATTTACTTTGTCACTCTCTTCCATGCAAACACAATTTATTAGGCATAACTCCGGCCATTAACTAACAATACAACGCTTTCTTCTCTAGTGACTAACAATAAACATGCTACCATCAGTCACCTATGCATGTGACTTCTACACAATTCACCAACCCATTGCAATTGTAGTTAGTACCTACCAAACCCCCTTAAATGAGTGCATTGACCCTTGGGTGTCCCTCAAAAGAGAGACCTTTGAACACATCGATGAATAAGTGAAACGAAGAAGCTTTATAGATACCTAAATACCTACATGCATACATGTGTGTGTGTGTATGCATGCATAAAGAGAGAGAGAGAGAGAGATCTAGCTAAACTAGGCATAAGAGAGAGAATTGGATCTAGATCTAGTACTAGAGATAGAAGAGGAATATAGAGATAGAGAATAGGGATTTAAATCTATTACTATGATCTTTGTAGCTACAATCGATGAAAGAGAGGTTAAAGAAGATGAAAAGGTTGTAGAAACAAACTGCATCTAGATCCATGAAAATTTATGTTCGTTCTTCCTTTTCTAACTTACTTTATGATTTATTTTAGTATATAATCTAACAAGAGTGTCTTAGTCATTTTACTTTCTATTGATGTTTTATTTCCTAGTCAATTTTATGAATTGAACAGTGTAATAGTAATTCCTTCACACTTAACTAAACATTGTAATATCTATTCATCCATTCCTTAGTAATTGTAATTCTACTCTCCTTTTATTTCATTTAGTAAAGTGAATGAATAGAAAGTGACTAAATCTAGAAGTTGATATAAACACAATTCTTATGAGTTACTAAGATTATTCGTTACATTCCTATGAAGGACTAACAAGAACCATTTTCACTATGATCCGATAATGCAATCGATAAGAGTAGATAATTAAAAGGAAAATTCTTTCAATAATATGATAAAATTCAAGTCTTCTATTTACATTAACATGAAAACAAACATGGAACTAAAACCTATGCAATTAGGATGCCATCATTGCATCATTTAGATGGTGCAATGGGACATTCGTTGACTAGTGGATCTAGTGTAACATTTGAATGACAGACTACAAGCTTGTACCTATCCCTCTACACTTCCCACCCCACTCCCTCTCTTTCACTACATATATTAGCTTTGCCCTTTAGTTTTTAAACCCAGTTGATACTTGGCTTGATTTGACACACTCCTATAGATATCCTTCTTTTCATTGTAGACTATTAATAAATGTGTAAAATTACACACGTTCATACATTATTAGCACTTTTTATTGCAAATTGTGCTTAAAAATTTATGAATACATATTTTGGATCAAATATTCAAAAATCTCAAGTAAAGGATAAAAAATGGAGCTTAAGTGGTTTATGTGATTTATTGATTTTGATTTCAAATATGCACCAACTTTTAGAATGAAAACTTCATTACAATCTTATGCTTCCAAAGTTTAAGACTGTTATCTTTTCAAGTACAATTTTCAAGTGTCTTCAAGTGCTTAAGCTGTAAGTTGAAACCGATTTCATGATATAAGTGCTAAGTCTACTTGCTAAGTGTACTTCACAATTGCAATAGCTCATTCACACGAAAAAGTTCAATGCATGACAGTAGCAGCTTTGGATTTACTATAGAGAACAACTTGCTTTGGAGATGTTGAGTAGCTACTGGCATAGCCAATTAACAAAGAAGTACATGACTTAAGTTTTCAGTAGCTTTTATTGAGCAACTCCAAATATTCAATTGTGCTGAGAACTTCATGTATGCAACAACTTTACTCAATTTAATAGTAGTTGCATTTGACCAGGCTGTGGGTTCAATTTGAGCAATTCCTATCTCACTTAACTACAACTTAATAAACAACTAAATAACTCACTTAACTTAGATTAAAAGAAAAAAACAATGCCTAATATTGAAAATAAATTTTTACTTCATATGGTGAATAAGAACTAAAGGTATGTATTAAATTTTAGGGAATTATTAATAAGGATGCACACTATGATTAAGGATAAAGTGACATTACATTAAAGTAAGTGAGATCAATGCTTCACCGCATTTTGGAATATTATTTTATAATATTTGGAAGCTTGGGTATGCCTTTGGCTTGTGGTTGTAATTTCTTTAGTTGTGCATGTACCGCGCTTGTGCTTAAGTCTTGCCTTACTGTTGCCATGGGAGTTAAGCTCCATGCTATGGTTCTCTTGTGCATTCTGTTTTGTTTGGATTATTTGAATTGGTTAATCACCTCTAAAATGAGCTAACTTAAACTTGGAATAACTTCTAACCTGTTATGCATTGGAACCTACTAGGGGTAACGGCTAAGATTCTTAAACTAAATATGGACACCTTCGATGAGGATAGTTAAAATGATAATTTCCCTACCCTTAGTTGAACTAAGTGACAAAAGAAGGGGGTCGCGATAAGGTTAGGGGCTTCGATAAGGTTATAGGCTGCAATAAGGTTAGAGGTCGTGATAAGGTTAGGGGCTGTAGTTCTAAAGTGGTTTCGAGCGAAAGGTACTCTCCTTTGTACAAGCCCTTGTTTGGTTTCATTTCTTAAATGTGTAACATCAAGCCCCTTAATTTGGATTGGAGCGAGTACAATTTATTTAATCTCACGATGGATCGAATAATATCGTGCTATGACATTTACTTGTACATGTATTACATCTAGTTAACTTGATTGAAAACCCTGACTATATTGTACTGAATACATAATTTTGTCTTTGTCCCACTTACTAAGCAAGTTGTTGCTTATTCTCCTATAGTGTGTCTTATGTGTTTTGAGTAGATATATAAGCTCACCACCTAATTCTAGAAGTTTAGGAAATGGGGTTGGGAAGTAAGGATCAGGAAGAGCTAGCTTGACTTTTGTTCTTAATATCAATTTTACTAACTTTTAGGGAAATTACTAGGGGCTTCTTAAGTGACCTTTTAGTTTTCTACTATTGATGTGTATTTTGTGTATTATAAACCTGTAGACTTTTACAATCTTCTTCTTCTACTTATTATTTTTTATGCAAATATAATTTTGTAAATACTTATCAACGTTGAAATATCTTGCTGAGTATCACCAATAAACTCAATTTTGTTGGAAAAATTTATTTATAAATTCATTATTATCAATCATTTTAAAGATTATAGTACAGGTTTAAAATAAGTAGATATAGAATTGGACGCTTCAAAGTGGTTGAGTTAGATTTGCCTTGTGTGAATCAGATCTATGATAGCAGTTGTAAAGTTAGTTTTTATATTAGAATGGTTCACATGGCGGGGATGTTGTGACTCAACTTATTTGAGGCATGACAATTACCACCATAAGATTCCCTTAATGCAGTTATAGTCAACATTTGGACAGTTTGCATTGCTATAAACTTTTCCATAGTTTTAATAAGAATTTGAATTCATTGTTCCATTGTTGGTAGGGTACATTCTTTACTCTTCAATGATTATTGTTATCTTCCGTATGTCTAATAGTAACACTTTTGTCATAAAACCTCTTTGCTAATATATCTAATTTAATATAATAACTCAATAACTTCAATTTTCTCATTAAAGCAATTTGTTAGGCATCTAACATATAATTATTCTGCTCAATAAGCACAATGTTGAGGATCATTTCCACTAAGAACAACAACTCAATTCATAATAACTACCACACATGACAACAAACAAACTTTCATCAATAATGACTACAACCACAACAACAACTATTACACCATTATACACACCCAAATTTACCAACGAGAGAACTTTGGTAACTTACCACAAATTTATTATTACGCCCCGAAGTCATAAAGTTGCAACAGTCTCGCCGTATAAACCATTCTATGATAGTAACTAACCTCACAGTACCTATCATAGACATGATCTACACAAGGCGTTGACGACTTCTCGTTTCAAAGTAAACAGTCCAATTAAATATTTGATTACAATTATGGTAAATATCACAAATTTCTAATAAACATACATAATTATATGTAAAGTTCACAAAACTTTTTAGGAAACTCTACATAAACATAACGGTTCACTAATTTACATAACAACTATTAGTCTTTCATCCTTAAACTACAAAGGACACTCTAGCTACACATTCACTACTAAGTAAATTGATCCTTACACCCCTAGCTTCAAAAGAACTAACCTCTGGATAATTGTAAGGCAGCATTATACTTGGAGTATTCAGAAATCCGGACCTACAAAAAGATCTATAAGGGTATAAGCAACTACAACTCAGTAAGTTAAATTGGAGACTCATGAATGTATACAAACACAAACAAGATTTTTAAACAATTATTTCCATGTAATACAACAATTAAGTGTCATCATACAACGTAGTTCGGTCCGTTGTGAAATCAGAGAAATTTTACCCGCTCTAATCTAGGTTGAGGAGTTTCTATGTTATGCAGCAGCTCACAACCAAACCCAGGCTTGTACAATGGAGACATCGCTCCTTCCGCGACTACCTTTGAACCATTGACTTCACCCTCGTTGCGACCTCCTCTCCTATCACTTAGTTCGACTAAGGATGAAGAAGGGACCATTATGCAATCCTACGCTATCCCTTTCAAAGGGGTTGGTATTTGGTTGAAGAATCCTAATGATCGTCTAACGGGTTGCAATGCATAACATTTTAGGTCATTAGAGTTGAATAAGATTAAATTTCATTTAGGGTTTTCAAATAATTTCACACCAATTCAATCATAATACGAAACCAATCATATTACGAATTTCAGCACAAATTCAGATACATCAAACACATACGTAAACTACTTACAATCACAACCATATATAATCTTAAGTCTTTGAGTACCATAAAAATAGTACTCTAATATAGTAAGTAATAACCCAACTTACTTGAAATTTCTCAGTCGCCCAATCACTTAATTGCAAGCTGATTTGTTTTTGGGTATCCTATAATACAAATAGATCTTTTTAGTACTTATACTTTAAAGATTCATACTTTAAGTTATAATTTAACTCATTTTTCTGAGTATACCTATTATGTATTCATTATACCCTATTTCGAGGTTCGGTTCCTAAATTAGATTCTAGTTTTGATTCTGAAGTCTTAAATATGCTCGAATCCTAATGTAAAATTAATCACATTAAGCTCGAGTATTTTAATATCCTATTGGGTCTTAATTTAGTATTCTAAACTATTCGGTACACGCTAATCTTAATTGGGGTACTGAATTTATTTCTGATGTGAGAAAATCTTACATTTTTTATACAATTACCTAAAATTAAATTTGGTTTTAGATTTAGTATATTCTGATTTTTATTATTATATTATCTAAATAACCCTAGTTTTTCATTTTTATTAAATTTTCAATTCTACATATTCTTAATTTCCTACAATTACTACCTAATTTCTAAATTAATTACACTTAATACTCTAAAGGCTAGGATTAGGTTTCTATATCAGAGATTAACATCCCTAAACATCTAATTACTATTTAAATCAGTCATTGATGTTTAATCACCTAATTAACCCAAAATTATCCAATTTTTCCATCATTTTAGGGCTAAAAATTTACTTAAAAATTTTGAAAACTAATTTTAAAAAAATGGCTTCATAGCACCATTTTATATTACTTAAGCATTCTACAGAAAAAATTTGAGCTCCAAACTACATTCCTAAGCCTATTTATTTCTAGTTCTAATCATACTCAGTTTTGCTTAATTTGTTAAGAACCCTATATTTTCAGACGTGATTAAACTTAATCACTATTTCTTCCTAAATCTACATATAATAAAACCTCAGAATAACAAGTTTTATAATTTTCTAGGCAAAATAACTAATTTTAAGAAATTATATAAAACCGGAGCAGATAAGGGACTTACCCGGTTCGGTACCTTTTGGCCGTCTAACTCCGGTCCAAGTGTGTTGACCAGCCTAGACGGTGGGTCTAGAGTGGGGTGGTGGTGGTGGCTTAGTTCCGGGTGGTGGTGGTGGCGGCTTGGTTCCAGGTGGTGGTGGTGTGTGGGTTTGGCTCACTAGTTCTAACTGTACAGTTTTCCTTTCTTTTTTTTTTTCTCTGATTTTTCTCTTGAATTTCGATGCTCTTTATTTTTATCTGATTTCTAACTATCTAAAGGAGCTCTGTAAATTTTTTCCATATTTATATAGCTTTGTGGTAATTAATGTGCATTAAATTAGATAAGATATTGTTCAAATTCCTTAGTTTTTTATTTTTATGTTGCTTGATTTTGATTAGGCAAATTTTTTCGTCACATTCTTAACTTGCCATGACTACATCCACCTCATTCTTGATTTCTTTGATTTTTTTTTATTTTTCCTTAATTATTTAATAAGTTTTTAGACAATTTAAGAAATTTAACGTATTTTTATCTACATATAAATACATATGGGGTACATGTGAACATTCTTAATTATTATTTAGGTCATTCTATAATTTTTGGTATACATATAATCTATCTCTAGTAATTTATTAGTTATTAAATTATACTTTTTGCCTTTTTGATAATTAACAATTATTATACTTAAAATTTAAATATTTTATAGTCTCCTATTTTATTACTTATTTTCTTAAATTCAAGTTTACGAGGTCGTTTTTACTAATTTTTCTATCTATAGTTTATAATTTGGGTTTAATCGAATCTTTTAACCGATTGCCCTAAACTTTGTGTTCTAAGTTCAATCCTACGGTTACTTAGCTTAATTTTATGACTTATATTTCCACCCTCCTTCAAAAAAGTTTTGTCCTCAAAACTTATGTATATCCAAATTGCACTTAAATGACTAAATATAATAATTTGCATACTTTTACTAACTTGGAAGTTAGAAAAGCCATGGATACTGCTCTACCATGGCGACTTTTGATTCTCAAGTCATCTCCAAGTCTGGACCTTCATTCCATTGAATCTTCACATACTCCATATCTCTATTCCTTAAGTTCTGAACTCGACTATCCAATATTTTTATGGGTTGCCTCATAAGTTGAAAATTTCTCGTTAACTTCACTGGCTTTATTTCCACTATCGTATTCGGGTTCTTAATGAATCTTTTTAACATGGAAACATAGAATACATTATGATAGCCCGATAAACTTAGAGGTAAAGCTACTCGGTAGGATACATTGCCAACTTTTTCTAATACTTTAAATGGACTAATGTATCGTGGGCTCAGTTTTCCCTTTGAGCCAAACCGTCTGAGTCCTTTGAATGGGCTTATTTTAATATAAACATGATCGCTAATTTCAAATTCCAATGGCCTTCTTTTTAAGTCAACACAGCTCTTATAATGGTCTTAAGTTTCTTTCATTCGCTATCGAACAATCTTAATCTTCTCACTTGTTTGATTGATCATGTCTAGTCCAATCATAGCATACTTTTTGTGATCCCAATACAGTGGCGATCTACACTTTCTCCCATATAATGCTTCATAAGGTGCCATCTATATGGTTGCATGATAATTATTATTGTAGGAAAATTCTATTAATGGCAAATATTTTTCTTAATCACCTCCAAAATCTAACACGCAAGCTTGTAACATATCTTCTAGAGTTTGAATTGTTCGTTCAGACTGACCATCTGTTTGTAGGTGATAAGCTGTACCAAACTGCAACTTTGTACCCAAAGCTCTATGTAAACTCTCCTAGAATTTGGATTCAAACCGACTATTCCGATCAGAAACAATACTTTTAGGTACACCATGTAACCTTACTATTTCTCGGACATATAGCTTAGCCATCTTTTTCATTGAATCACTCGTCCAATAAGGTAAGAAGTATGCACTCTTCGTTAGTCTATCCACGACTTCCCGAATGGAATTGTATTCAACTTGAGTCCTTAGTAATGCTACCACAAAATCCATAATAATATGGTCCCATTTCCATCTTGGTATTTCTAAAGGTTGCAATAGTCCACCCGATCTTTGGTGTTCTACTTTAACTTGTCGGCATGTAATGTATTCTAATACATACTGTGCCACCTCTCTCTTTATCCCATTTCACCAATACATGAGTTTTAAATCTTAGTACATTTTATTTCCTCCCGGATGCACAGTATAACTTTTAATGTGTGTTTCATCCAAAATTTGCTTCCTTATGTCAACATCTTATGGTACACATATTCTTTCTCTAAACTTTATTATACCTCGATCATCCACCTTAAAGTCAAGGTCTTATCCGTTACTTAATTTCTCTTTTATCTCCATCAGACCCTTATCTTCCTCTTGCTTTTGTTTTATTCTCTCTAATAGAGTATGTTGCAATTCCCAATTCATCAACTGACTATTAGGTTTACACCAGTCAAACCCAATTTGCATCCTCTCAAATTCTTGCACTAGTGCACGTTGAGGTATTAACAGTAAGGCAACCTGTTAATAATTCTTTTGACTTAATGCATCCGCCACCAAATTGGCCTTTCCAGGGTGGTAATTAATATTCATATCATAATCTTTAATAAATTACAACTACCTTCTTTGCCTTAAATTCAACTCCTTCTAAGTGAAGAAATACTTCAAACTCTTATGGTCAGTGTACATCTCGCACCATTGTCCATAAAGATAATGTCTTCAAATTTTTAAAGCAAACACTATAGCCACTAACTCTAAATCATGGGTTGGATAATTCCTCTCGTGTGGCTTCAATTGTCTTGACCTGCATCAATACACAACCTAATCCATTCCATGAAGCATCACTGTACACATTATAAGGCTTATCCAGACTAGGTAATGTTAATACCGGTGCTATAACCGGTCTTTTTTTTTTTTTTTTAACTCTTGAAAACTCATTTTGCAATCTTCACTCCATTCAAACTTTATATCCTTCTAGGTCAATCGAGTCAACGATTTGGTAATTTTAGAAAGATCCTTTATGAATTGTCGATAGTATCCAGCCATACCTAGAAAACTCCTTATCTTAGTCACAGTAGTTGGTTGCTTCCAATCCATTATTGCTCTCACTTTATCTGGGTCTACAGAGATTCCTTTACTAGATATAATATGAATTAAAAAAGAAATTCTATTCAACCAAAAATCGCATTTACTTAACTTAGCATATAATTTATTCTCTCTCAACTTCTGTAATACCAATCGTAAATGCTCTGCATGCTCCTTCTTAGTTTTTGAATAAATCAAAATATTATCAATAAACACTACGACAAACTTATCCAAATATGGTTGATATATACGATTCATCAGGTCTATGAATACAGTCGGGGCATTCGTTAAGCCAAATGGCATCACAAAAATTCATAATGACCATATCGAGTTCTAAATGCAGTCTTATACACATCTACTGGCTTAACTCATAATTGATGATATCCTGATTTTAAATCTATTTTAGAAAACACAGTTGCACCTTGTAATTGGTCAAACAAATCATCAATGCGAGGTAACGAATACCTATTCTTAATGGTAACCTTATTTAACTCCCGATAGTCTATACACAATCTCATAGTACTATCTTTCTTTTTTACAAACAATACCGGTGCTCCCCATGGTGAAACACTTGGTCGAATAAACTTCTTATCTAATAGCTCCTGAAGCTGCTTCTTTAGTTCTTGAAGTTCCATAGGTGACATCTAATATGGAGCTTTAGAAATAGGTTCAGTTCTAGGAACTAACTCTATAGTGAAATCCAACTTTCGGGATAGGGCTAAACCTGGTAAATCCTCCAGAAATACATCTGGAAATTCATTCACTACCTATATGTCTGCTACTTTGGGTATCTTTTTCTTTACATTGATAGCAAATACCCAGCAAAATTTCCAATCATTCTCCTTTACTTTTGTCTCAAACAATTTATTACATATCTCCATCACTGATAAATTCAACCTACTTCCACCAGCCTTTTCTTGAAATATCGTTTCTCCCTCATTAAGATTGATAATTTTATTCCTACACTCCACAATAGCTTTATTTTTAGACAATCAATCTATTTTCACTATTACATCATGACCATGTAAAGGTAATATTACAAAACTTATAGGATACTCCTTCAACTAAATATTACTTACAAAAAAAGAACCAGTGATTAAATCTATAAGTAATCAAGGTTGTTCGTCATAATCTCGTGAGAGATTGAAGGAATAGCATTCATCAAAATCTAATAAAAAAATTGATAAAAATAGATAATTAAGAGGAAAATTCACTCAATAATATGATAAAAGTCAACAATGAAGCCAAAACCCCTCTAGTAGTGTTTAGGGTTAAAACAATGCTAGAATAGTCTAAATATTAATATGAAACATGGACTAAAATTGGTTAAAAGCCTTATGCCATTCGGATGCCATCAATGGGATGTTTTGATAGTGCGATGAGACATTCCATGACCATTGAGTCTAGATGTGCCATTTCGATTGTAGATTGTAGTTTGTAGAATTACAATTTCCCCTCTTTGGTTCCTCAAATATCAGTAATGGCTATTAGTTCTTAACCGTAGTTGATATTCCTTGACATGGCCATTAGTACGCTTCTTGTTTAAAATTTTAGACCATGATTCACTTCATTTCCTTGAATCTTTACATTTACTTAACATCTTCACACATACAACTACTAAGAAAAAAAGTCACGTAGTCTATTTAATAGATAATACTTGCTAGTAAGCAAAAAAACCCTAACAAAGCTTTATGTATATAAGAAATGTGATATTTTCCTTAAAAATATCCATGCTATTGATTTGTAAGCCACCGTAAGTTTTACTAGTCGATTGACTACCTCTTGTATCCCTCTTCTTAATACCATTTGTTTCTCTCTCTTAAGCAAGATTGTACGACTTGCATCTAAACAACCAATTGTGCCTAGGTGCAAACCACCTTGGACCATAAGTCCAACCTAGATAATACTTGGGTACATCTACATGTTGTTGCATCTAAGCGGGCAAATCTTGCTAGATGCATCATGTTGGCTAAAGGATTTGACTACATAGCACCAACATTATTTAGATTTCCAAAGGAAGGAGAAGAAGAAATGGTATAAGATTTCTAGTACATTTAACTATCGCGAAACTGAAATAGATATTTCACCTTTATTTCAATTTTATTCTATATATAGGTTGATGTTATCGAAAATAAATCGTGAATAAAAGTAATACTAGTTGTATCTTTTTCAACGTTTATCTCATTCCTTTCCTTTTTTATTTCATGGGCCAAAATTATTAAAACTTTAGTTTTGGCTGCAGTCAACTCTTGTTATTATATACTATTAATTAGAAAACAATCTCCTATAAACCAAATTGACTATATTTTAATGGATACCATAAGTACACTTATTAACAAGTCAAATATGTAAACTTTTTATCTTTCTATATACTTATTTTTCAGTTAAATCTATAATCAATATTGATAATGATGAAAATTTTTCTTGAGTGTTTTAGACACCCATTAATAAAACAATGCTAAATTAACATTCTAGAAAGGAATTTTTTATTCGTTGTTCTTTCTTCCTTATGCTGGAAGTTTTGATATTTCTTTAAATGATAAATGTATCAGCAGCAGGCAATTATTGACATGACATCCCATGTGATGCAATTCCCAAATCCATGTTACGGAGCATCGTCTTAAGCCACCAATTAAGGAACCAAAAACGACCAACATTCATAAATATATTATAACCCTTGTATTCTTTCCATGAACATAGGCCACAAGATATGTGTATTCCTGCTTTATTGGTCTACATATCTCATGTGGAAACGCTGAAATTTTGGCAATTCTTGTGGGGATTACTGCATATGCTAATCACAATGAAGTATCAATCTGTTTTTACTAGTTATTCCATATTACTGGTAATAAGCAAGCTCTTCTACTGGAAAAATTATAATATCGATCTGATTTATACGGATTTTATTGGAGCAAAGTATTCGTAAGTAACAACACTTTATTAAAAATAGAGTCTATATGGAGAAGTTCCCCTATGTTTTATCAAAGTTGGAGATACGTAATCATTCTATCTCCTAGTCCTAATATGAATGGAGTAGTTCACAAACGTGGTATGTCACTTGCACTCGTCACGGATGGCCATCTACAAATGGAAAAATCCTCAAAGAAGAAAAGTTAAAAAAAAAAAAGAAAAAGAACAAATTGATATTAAACTAAAAAACATGTGATAATACAGAAATTCCTGCCGCTACAATCTCCTTAAGATGACTTAACATTCACTGCATGAAATCTGTCATGCCAATTGTTATTGTTTAGGATATATTTTTTACTGTTAATTTAATGAATAAGTGCATTATCAGCCTATTATATCACCCAACAAGCCCGGCCATATATAGTCAAAGTGACATATATTATTATTAAGGAATCCAAACATTGCAACTACTCTCACCATCTCAAAAGTTCATTGAATCTATAAATATGAATCTCCATGACATGTGCATTTATGCATAACCAAAGCAGCAAGATAATAAGCTATCATCAATGGCTATGAACAAGCTCCTTTTATGTCTTTCCTTGATAACCCTCTTGTCAATTCAGGTCAATTCCTCGATCTCCAGACGATCGATGCGAGTAGATCCTAGAACTGTACTTGTTGAATTCCTCAGAGCTCACAACGTTGTGAGGGCTAAACACAACCTTCCTTCTCTTAATTGGAGTAAGTCCTTGGCAAATTATGCCAAGTGGTATGCCAATAAGAGGAGAGGAGATTGTGCACTTGTTCATTCAAATAGCCAATTATTTGGTGAGAACATCTTTTGGGGACAAGGAAATAGGTGGAAACCAACCGATGCGGTTGCCGCTTGGGCAGCGGAAGAATCATACTACAATTACGAGAATAACAAGTGTGAATCTGGGAAAGAATGCTTGCACTACACTCAGCTTGTGTGGAGGAGCACAATTAAGGTTGGATGTGCCCAAATTATATGCAATCGTGGGGATACTTTCATCTTATGTGAGTATTACCCTCAGGGGAACGTTATTGGCCAAAGGCCGTATTAGGGATAAAAGTAGTCTTATGCAATTGTGCAAGTGCAATCTTGTGCTATTCTATTTCTTCCTCCAATATTATGAGATAATACCTTATCAAAACGTAGCTGTTCACTGTTCTTTTTTATTTTTATTTTTATTTTTTCTCTTTCTTCTTCTTGTAAATGACTCCCATAAGTTTTGTTATAACTTCAACATATCTCAAATACTCTTAAATTTTGATAATTTAGCAGATAATGTAAAAGTTGTAAATAACTCCTTTAAATTTCAAACTTAATGTGATAACACCACTTAAACTTTATCAGAATTATCAGAATGTGCTTTTAATACACCAAAACCTTAAATTTAGTGTGCTTTTTTAAACTAAAGGGAAAATGCATTTTATGTTGTCGATTTAGTAAAGTTTAAGTACAGTTTGTAATATTTTAAAATTTAGGATATAATATTCAATACCCCAATGATTTTGCAAAATTGTCCTAATTATGATACATCGGTGTCATTGATTTTGCAGTGGACCGTAATAGCTCTCTTCAACTTGCTCATGGCCAGATCAATGAGTTTTGGGTCAAATAGGAAGAACCAAAAGATTCCACCTATTGAATCTAATTTAGTAAAAATCCAATAATAAGAAAGGTTTGACTAAGAGCAACACGTTATACAAATACCGCTCCAGAAGAAACGTAACAGCATTCTATCTTTCTTTTCTTTTCTTTTTTTTAATACAATAAACTAACGTCTCATTTTCTACGTTGTTTCGGGAAGTCAGAGAACTAAAATAATAAAGTTAAAATCAAAGGATGTCCTAAGGTAGAAAAATATTACTGTACTTCTTCTCAAAATTGTTATTGATGGTATATCCAAAAACCAATAAAACTCCGGGCATATATATTGTTCCATTAATTTAAAATTGTTGTAGTGCAGCATGATGAAGACATTCACTTTGCGAGACCGGTTAATAATTAATACAAGTCATAAACTGAATGGCACAAGATGGCAGGGTAAAATAATAAACTGCAGCGCCTTATCTATGTGAAGTGATAAAGCCCTCTAATTTTATTTTCATTGATAAAAGATATCGCTCTAAAATCTGAGTCTAAGAATATTAAAACATATTTATTCTCTTAAGAAATATTCTCGCATTTTGATTTTTTTTTTTTGAAAAACCTTAACTTTTTCATTTTTTTAGTTCATTTGTATTGATTTACAAGGTGTAACACATGTTTAATAATTCTAAATNGGGATCTTAACTCGTGAATGATAAAAAACTCTCTAAGACGCTATAATTCTTTTGTAAAAAGTTTTTTTTTTCTATTAGTTTTTATTTCTAAAAAAAATGATTTTCTATATGAGGATTTCTAAGAAAAATCTAATTCTAAAAAATCTTAAGTTAATATATTTATATATATATATATATTATTACTACTAGACAAGTATCCACCTAAATAAATTAGTAATATCATGTAATATACTCTAATATATAAAAAAAATTCAATACTAATAAATCTCCCAAACTAATGTTTTCATATATTATATTATATTAACTAATAGATAATAATAATAAAATAAGGTACATATATAATAAAAAAAACTAATATTAACGTTCCCTTATCTAATATCTATATATCTCTATACCTATATAAACTTTCACTTAATCATCATAATATACTTAATCTATATTAAAACTAATGTTAAAAAAATATCTCACACTAAGAAATACATATATATACATATATACAGCATGTTAAACTACGAAAGTCCCAAAAGTAATAATATAGTATGATAATAATAAATTAGAAATAATAATAATAAAGAAAAAACTTAGACATAAACCGAACCTGATGATGCTCAGCTATGGTCTATGCGTACTGTGTTATAACATGCAGTGGAGCTCGACGGGTTGCTCGGCGTAGTGCTCATCGCTATTGAGTGTTTTTTTTTTTTCATCATTTTTCAAATTTTTATTATCTTTTGAGCTAGGACCCAGTTTAAAAAAACTAAAACTATAACTACTAAAGGTAAAAATCGAGTGTCTACATTTATTAATAAAACTTATTGACCTCTTGTTCAAGTAATATTTTAGGCCACTTTAATAGGATGAATAATATAGATTATGTTTTAGTAAATTAATGGTTTATATTAGTCTGCACTCAGTAATACATTTTTTTGCTAATGTTACTATAGAAACTCTCTTGAATCCTATCTTAGCTTACTTTCTTTTGATTTTCCTCTATTCATAAATGGATGGTCGTGATTATTTATTTATTTTTAAATACTCTGTAATGTCATCATGATGTCACTATTTTTCTTGTAATCTCAACTAATGATTACATATATATAATGGTATTTTAAGAAGATAAATTAAGAGAAATTAAGAAAATGTAAATTAAGAAATTTATTTTTTAGATTTATTGCCTTTTAAAGACTTTCACAATGTGTTTTGACGGGTGATAAGAAAACACTAATGATATTAAAATACATATTAATAATAGTGGATCAATATTTTTAAATATTAAAATTTTATTAATTTTTATTTATTATTCATGAAGATCAAGATGTGTGGTATGTCATTGGTGTCAAAACATTTCTCCTTTTGTCTTCACATATAACATAAAGTCAAGTAAGGTCATCGTCCGATTCTACAACTCGTCCAGATAACAGGATACGACTATGCCATTATGAGGCCCCAAATTGTTTTTCAGTAGATAAGACTCAGGATTAAGTGGCTATGTAAGTCATTAAAACCATGAAAGGCTATTGGTTAGCCTTCTTACATTAGGACAGTGCTTATTCTAATGCCTAACGTATCATATTTTAGCTTAAATATCTTCTCGAAGTTAGGTAGAACTAATACCGAGGCGGAGCTTAATCTTTCCTTTATCTTGGCAAAGCTCCTCTCCTCCTTTTCTCCTTATCGGAAGCCAGTGTTTTTCTTTGTTAGCTCAGTAAGTAATGTGGTGAGGGTTTTGAAATTCTTAATGAATCGTCTATAGAATGAAGCTAGTCCATGGAAACTTCTCACATCAACACAAGTAGTAAGATTTGGTTACTCAACGATTACTTAGATCTTCTCGTCATCCACTCGTAAGCCTTCTCTACTTATTATATAGCCCAAGAATACCACTTCCTTCTAGAAAAAGCAACATTTCTTTAAATTACTGAATAATCTTTTGGTACAAAGGATATTCAATACGGTTCAGAGATGCTCACAGTAACTCGGCATGTCGGCATTGTAGACTAAGATGTCGTCAAAGTACACTATAACATGCTTTCCTATTAGATGTCTTAGCACTTCATCAGCCTCATGAAATGAAAGTGTTAAAGGCATTTGACAAGTTAAATGGCATGACTATTCAGTCATAAAGTCTATGTGGAGTTTTAAATGCAGTTTTCCACTCATCTCCCAGCCTTATGCGAATCTAATGGTAGTCAGACTTCAGATCAATCTTGCTGAAGATCTTGGCTCCACTCAGTTCATTCAACATGTCCTCCAATTTAGGAATGTAATGCTTATATTTGATAGTGATTTTGTTTACATCTTAACTATCTATATACATCCGTCAAGTTCTATCCTTTTTTGGCACTAGAAGCGCTAGCACAGCACAAGGGTTGAGATTTTCTCTAACATAACTTCTCTCCAATAACTCATTGACTTGACATTAGAGCTGAAAGGCCTGTTCGGGACTCATCTGATAGGCTGATTTATTTAGCAGAACGATACTGGGTAATAAGTCAATGTAATGTTCTATGCCTCGAGTTAAGGGTAACCTTTCAAGTAACTTTTCTAGGAACAAATCAACATACTCGTTGCAAGCCCCAAAGTTAAGCCAATTGACCATAGGATTGAACTAGAATATAATGTTTTGGATGATCGGTTAAGGAATCTGATCAAACCCCAAATTATAAACTATTGAGAGAAATATTAGTAAAAATGACTCCGTAAACTTGAATTTAAGAAAATAAGTAATAAAATAGGAGACTATAAAATTTTTAAATTTTAAGCATAATAATTGCTAATTACCGAAAAGGCAAAAAGTGTAATTTAATAACTAATAAATTACTAGAGATAGATTATATGTATACTAAAAATAATAAAATGACCTAAATAATATTTAAGAATATTTATTTGTACTATATATGAATATACATGTAAGTATAAATATGCATAATTACTTAAAATACGCGAAATGTGCTAAAATAATACTAAATGCTTAAAGAAAATTCATAATTAATTAAGGAAAAATGAAGAAAAATCAAGAAAAATCATGAATCATCCATAATTGGGTTGTGGCAGCTGGGAAAAATAAGAAAAAATTCGGCCAATTAAATTAAGACAACACAAAAGCCAAAAAATAAAGGATAAGGCAATTGTCTTATCACATTTAATGCACAATAAATCCTACAAAGCCCTATAAATAGCAGAAAAAATCATAGAGCTCATTTGGGCAGTTTGGAAAGTGAGAAAAATAGAGAGAGATGAAAATTGAGAGAAAAATTCGGTTTAGAAAAAAAATTAGAAAAACTGTGCAATTAGGGCATTCAAAGGGAACCCACACCAAACGAGGAGCTGGGAGTGAACGGCCACCACCACCACACGGTGGTGGCAGCGCCCAGGTCGGCCGACAAGGCCACAGCGGCCCGCGGTGGCCGGAGCCACCCAAATCGGTGAGTCCGATTTCCAGCCTGATTCTTGTGTAATTTTGTAAAAATAGTAAATATGATTAGAAAATTATGAATTTTGCTATTTTGGGATATTTTTGTATGTAGTTTGTAGGAAAAATAGTATTTTGATGAAATTATATCCCGTAACATATGGTCCCTAAGAAATCGTGCAAAACCGAGCACATTTCGGTTTAGAAATAAATGACCTTAGGAGTGTAGTTTCAAGCCCAAAATTTTTGTATAGATTACTTAGATGATATAGAACAGTACTATGAAGCCCGTTTTCAAAAATTAATTTTTGAAATTTTTAAATAATTTTTAGGCCCTAAAATGAGGCATAAAATGGTTAATTTGGAGTTAATTAGGTGATTAGGATATTAATTACTGAATTAGTGAATAAATAGATGTTTTAGGATGTTAAAATTTGATGGAGTATGATACTTGTAGCAATTAGAGTGTTAGATATAATTATTAGGTTAATTATGTAGTAAATAAGTAATATGGAAAAATAGTACATTTTAAGATAATTTTGTAAATCAGGGTAATTAGGAGTAAAATCTGATTTAGGATGAATTTAGACATTTTGAAATGATAATTGATGTTTAGAGATGATAATTAGAGTGATAGAAATATTAGAAGTATAATATATACATAAAAGGTAATAATACATAATAGGTAATTATTGGAAATATAATAAATAGGAAATATTACAATAAAAATTGATATTGTGATAATAATAAAAACGTACAATAAATCTGATGGGAACTTGAATTTATGTAATTATATGAAAAATGTAAAAATTTCTCACAATAGGAGTAAATTCGGTACACAAATAAGGATTTAAGTGTACCGGATGTACTAAAATATTAATTAGAGGTAATGATGGTAATTAAGAGATCGGGAAGTAATGTGATTAATTTCACATTATGGGTTGAAACGGATTTCTAGGGTTGGAATCTAAAACATTACTTAGAAATCGAACTAAAAACCTAATTTAGAAATCGATGCGAAAATTGAACCTGAACTTAACCCTAAACCAAGAATAATTGTAAAAGACTTAATATCTAGATAATTAGGCATATTAAACCTTAAACAAAACCTAACAATAAGCTTTATAGGATAAAATGAGCTTATAATATTTATATGAAAAGCTGAAACCACGTTCGTGTTATAGGGATAATCGGCGATGGCCTGAGCAAATCGGACCTCGAGTGAGTGAGCGAGGAGTCGAGGTAAGTTGGGATTAATACGATGCTGTATTTTGGAGGCTTAAGATTATGCTTGGTTGTGCTTGTTAGATAGTTGAATGTGTGCATGTGCTTGATTATGGGTGATGCTATGATTCTGTTTATTACTCTGGCACATATTGTATGAATTGTATGAAAGGATTGATCACTCTAAACTGGACTTAATCAAATATCCGACCAGTAATCTTAATCGGACATGCATGGCAACCTGTTAGGGGAACTTAGGACTCTCCAGCCAAATACCGACCCCTTCGGAAGGGATAACGCTGGATTGCAAAATGGTCCCTTCTTCATTCTCAGTCGAACTAAGTGACAGGAGAGGAGGTCGCAGCGAGGGTGAAAGCAGTGGTTCGAAGGTAGTCGCGGGAGGAGCAAGGTCTCCATTACATAAGCCTGGGTTTGGTCGTGAGCTGTTGCATTAACGGCAACTCCTCAACCCGGATTAGAGCGGGTGTAATTTCTCTAATCTCACGACGGGCCGGACAACGTCGTGCGATGGCATTTGCTTACACATGCATTGCACCTAATAAGTGATTGAAAACTTTGTTGTGTGTATGGTATAGTTTTAAGTCCTCCGTCCTAACTTATTGAGCTGTGGTTGCTCACATCCCTATAGACGTCGTGCAGGTGCTGGCTAAGAAGCGGCAATAACTACTCTGAAGCTAGCAACTACTGTATCCTAGGGAGTGAGGAAAAATATTGAAGAACGATCATATATTCTTAAGGTCTAAGTGTTGTTTTAATTAGAATTTTTCATTTGTGAATAATGTAATAACTGAATTTATAGTATATATATATAAATTTTCTCACTTTCTTAGGTAAATGCTTTATCTAAACTACAAACTATTTACTTCAAAGCGGGTTAGTCGTGGACGCCTTGTATAGATCAGGTCTAAGATAGCAGTTGTGAGGCCAACTTCTATCTTAGGGTGGTTTACACGGCGGGGCTGTCACGACTCTGCCGCTTCGGGGCGTGACACTCATCCAACGGTGCTCTTATTTCCCAGGGTAGTTCACCTTATTCCTTCATCTCTAATAGGTGCCTGACCAACATGAGGGTCGGCATATCAGCTTTAACGGTCTCTTAGAGCTCGGCTCTACTCATCATTAGCCATGGTCCTCTTGCTATTCTTCTTGAACATATACGTGTTTCGGTATCCGTCATGGATAAATCTTCAATCAAATAGTCATGGTTTATGTAAGCCTAAAATATAAGTCATGTAATAGTAGGATTGAACTTAGTACACCAAGTATAGGACAATTAGTTAAAGAAATCGATCGAACCTAAATTATAAAACAAAACTAAAAATATTAGTAAAAATGACTCTGTAAGTTTCAGTTTAAGAAAATAAGTAATAAAATGATAGAATATAAAATTTTGAAATTTTAAGTATATTGCTTGTTATTTATCGGAAATGCGTAAAATATATTTTAATAACTAACGAATCATTAGAGATAAATTATATGTACACTAAAAATTATAGAATAACTTATATAATACTCAAGAGTATTTACTTGTACTCTACATGTATTTACATGTATTTATATGTTGGTAGAAATACGCGAAATTACTTTACTTGAAATTTACTAGAAAATTGCCAAATAATTAAAGAAAATTATAAAAAAAATCAAAGACAAAAAAGAAAAAAATAAAAAAGGTTGAGATCAATCCAGAATTAGGACATGGCAACTAGGGAAAAGAATAGAAAATTTAGACCAATTAAAATTAAGCACTTAAAAGGCAAAATGGAAGATGATATAGATTTAGTCTTATCTAATTAATGCACAAAAATTGCTTTACACCTCTATAAATAGCCAAAAAATTACAAGAGCTAATTTGGTCTATTAGAAGTTGACAAAATTGTAGAGCATCGAAATTTTGAAGAAAATTAAGGTTTTATAAAAAATTTCATAAAACTATGCAATTAGGGCAATTAGGTTGAACCCATGAATCACCACTACTACCACCACCACCCAGAACCAAAACATCACCACCACCCCACTCCAAAACCTATGCTTGGACCAACTAACACACCCTGAATTAATGATGGTGGCCAGAAGCTTGAGAACTAGGTAAGTCCTAAATTTCATCCAATTTTATAAAATTTATTAAAATTATTAATTCATTTAAAAAATTATGAATTTTGTTATTCTGATGTTTTATTGTATGTAAATTTAGGTAAAAATAGTGATTAAGCTTAATTATATCTGTAAATATAGTGTACTTAAGAAATTGAATAAAACTGAGTATATTTAGAATTAGAAATAAATAGACTTAATAGTATAGTGTTGAGTTTAATTTTTTTCTATAAACTACTTAAGTGATATTGAATAGTGTCATAATGCCTTTTTTAAAAAATTAATTTTTGAAAATTTTAAGTAATTTTTTAGCTCTAAAATGATGAGAAAAATAAATAATTTTGGACTAATTACTGATTTAGAGAGTAATTAGATGTTTAGGGATGTTAATTTTTGATGTAGTAACATAATCATAGCACTTGAAGTATTAAATGTAATTATCATGGGAATTAGGTAATAAATATGGATTATTTGATAATATGTATAATTAGAATTATGATAAGTATAAAATATTGGGTTAAATGGGAAAATATAAGGATAATGTTAATACGTATTAAATTTGGTATAAAACTTAATTTGAGATAATTATACGAAAAATGTGAAATTTTTTCTCATCGGGAATAAACCTGATATACTAATTAAGATTAAAGTATACCGAGTGGGTTAGAATATCGAATTAAAACCTAGCATGATAATAGGTGTAGGTACTTAATTTTTGCCCTTCCGTAGTCTTAATTTTTATTTTTTACAAAAAGGGTTCTAATTGAAAGATAACAAAATAATAATAATAATAATAATAATAATAATAATAATTAACGGATAATGAAAATACCAAAAAAATAAGAAAAGGAAAAATCATAAAGATTTCGTAGATTTTTAGGAAGTAATTTATATTAGGAATAATTAGTTTTATAGGACTAGGGATCCAATTTGTTCTCTTTTATCAGTTTTACGTGCTTTGCCTTGCAGGTACATAATAGTGGTTTTTAATTATTGTTTATAAGCTGTTTTATTTATTTATTTTTATCTCACTTAGTATATGCATAGTTATTTTTAAGACTTGTACTAATTTTTTATTTTATTTTTATCACGTCTTCAATTGTTAGTAATTAGTTATAGTATTAGTGTCTAGTGAACATATGTTAAGTTAAGTTTTAGTTTATTTATTTTTTATTATTATTTTTTTTAGATTTCATGTTTTCAAAATGATATTTTTATAAAATCTTATATTTTACAAAATATTGTTCTTTGCATATTGTATTAGAAAAATTGCATTAGGCATGTTAGGTTTTTCTAAATAAAAAAATCATTTTGATGTTCATAAAATAAAAAAAAAATCTTTAATTGACTTCTTTTCTATGGTTAGACATCTTTTCCATAGTTTAGATATCTTTTTTATAGTTTAGATGTCTTTTCCATAGTTTAGGTTTCTTTTTTATAATTCAGACATCTTTTCTATGATTCAGATATCTTTTCTATTATTCAGATTTCTTTTCTATGGTTTAAACATCTTTTTCATTCTTTAGGTTTCTTTTCCATGATTTAGACGTCTTTTCTATAATTTAGATTATTTTTTATTCTATGGTTTAAACATCTTTTTCATAGTTTAGATATCTTTTCTATAATTAGGAAATTTTTTTCTTTCTTTCTTTTTTAATGTTTTAAGCATTTTTTCTATATAAAAGTTTCATCATGTAGAATATTGCATATTTCATAAAATCTTTAGGGTTTTTTTTTAAATAAAAAAATTATCACTTAGTTATTTTTAAATGAAAATTTTAATTTGGCACTTTTCAAAAATTAGGTTTTTAGGTTTTTTTTTTTATAATTAGGAATAAAAATTAGGCTTCTAGGGATTTTTCTTAATAAAAATAAAATGGTTAATAAAAACGTAAATTCAACCAATCATTTTTTATAAAAAGAAACAATACATTAAAGTTTTCGGAAAGAACTACGATCGTCTGATCCCGGCTAGCGGGTATGTAGGCACCTTCGGGGTGACGATAAAATATGTAGAAACTTAGGTTTTTTTTTTCTTTCTTTTGATTTTATTTATTTATTTTCTTAAATATTATAATTAAAAAATAATATTAATTTCGGTAAATAAATAGTGGTACCCGTTAGGGTTTAATAAGTTAGCCCTCGAATTCGGAACCCTCTGGTTCTTTATTAAAATTGAAATCAAAGATCGGTAGCTAAATCGTAACCAATCCACCCAATTGGTTACGGTTTCTTTTCTTTTCATGACTCCAGTCGGATGACGACTCCAAAAATTATTTTTAATAAAAAACCATAATTTCTCAATTTCTTTAGTCGAGAATTAATATTAAATGGGTTAGGGTTTAATATTAATCAAGAAATGAGAAATCAATTTTAAATAGAAATCGAAAAATCAAACTTTACAGTTTGGCGACTCTACTGGAGACCCTAGAGGGCTAACCACTAGAAGTTGCCGAAAATAGGATTATTTTTCAAAGAAATAAAAAAATAAAAAGATGAAATAATAACAATAATAAAAAAAAGAACTTAGGTATGTTATTTTATGTATTTGTTTATTTTATTGTTAACATTTTTTTTTTGTTGCAGTTTATTTAGGGGGATAGTTTTGGGGATTTACTTTATTTTTATTTCTTTGCATCATAAATATATGATAGATACGATCAAAACTAGGCCATCTTAAGACCTTAAGAAGGGGGCCATTGTGTAAGTTTTGAATGTTGTGGGGCAATCATCTTTCGAGGTCGATTAGGCTACCCTACTCAAGTTCAGATGCGATTACAGAACCGTTGATTTGAAAAAACGTGGTGGTTGCAGAACTTGAGGACCTTTAGAACCCACCCGTTGCATCACGTGAAAACATAAAAAAAAAAAAATCACAAGAACCTCGAATCTAAATAGACAAGGGTAGTTGTGAAGTTGTAGTTATTGTTATGCCATGAAGTCATAGAGTCGCAATAGTCCCGCCGTGTAAACTATTCTATGATAGTAACTGGCCTCACAGTATCTACCATAGACATGACCTACACAAGGCATCGACGACCCCTCGCTTTGAAGTAAACAGTCCGATGAACAATTAAACTACGATTATGATAAATAGTTCAAATTTCTAATAACATGTACAATATTATATATATATAAGTCTACAAAGCTTCCTAGGAAGTTTTACATAAACATAACAATTCTTTAGATTATATAATAACTATCAGTCTTTCATCCCTAATTACATGGTTACTCTAGTTACACATTATACTTAGTAACTTGATCTTCACACCTCTGGCTTCAAACAGACTAACCTCTGGGTAATTGTAGGGCGGCATAGTACTTGAAGTGTTCAGAAATCAGAACCTGCAAAAGGATCTATAAGGGTATGAGCAACTACAGCTCAGTAAGTTGAATTGGAGACTCATGNTTTCTTTCTTTTGATTTTATTTATTTATTTTCTTAAATATTATAATTAAAAAATAATCCTAATTTCTGTAAATAAATAGTGGTACCCGTTAGGGTTTAATAGGTTAGCCCTCGAATTCTGAACCCTCTAGTTCTTTATTAAAATTGAAATCAAAGACCGGTAGATAAATCATAACCAATCCACCCAATTGGTTACGGTTTTTTTTCTTTTCACAACTCCGGTCGAGTGACGACTCCAAAAATTATTTTTAATAAAAAAAACCGGAATTTCTCGATTTCTTTAGTCGATGATTAATATTAAATGGGTTAGGGTTTAGTATTAATCAAGAAATGTGAAATCAATTTTAAACAGAAATCGAAAAATCAGACTCGATAGTAGGATACTTGAGCTTGATATGATTAATGTCACATTAGGGATCAAAACATATTTTAAGGTTTGCTCATAGTTGGAATTGATTTAGAGCCTAAATCGGAATCAAATTTGGAAACCGAACCTCAAACTAACATAGAATGAATCGTTAGTAAATAATAAGTATATAAGGAGAATTAAGTTAAATAAAAACTTAGAATATGTTTCATTAAAGTATAAACACTAAAAAACGTATTTATATTATAGGATATACAGAAGCGAGTCAACTTACAATTGATTGAACGGGCGATCGAGGATTTCAGGTAAGTTAGGTTTAATACTTTATCGTATTTTGGAGTACTATTTAAGAGTACTTGGAGACTTAGGGTTATATATGATTGTGATTATAAGTAGTCTTATACATGTGCCTGTGTATCTGATTTCGTGCTGAAATCTATGTTATGTTTGATGACTGTTGTGATTTGAGTGGTGTGAAATTGTCTGATCATCCTAAATCGAATTTAATCCTAATGGACCTAAATTCCTTAATTTGACATACATTGCAACCCATTAGGGGATCATTAGGATTCTCTAACCAAACACTGACACCTTCGATAAAGATAGCACTGGATAGTACAATGGTCTTTTCTTCATCCTTAACCGAACTAAGCAATAGGAGAAGAGGTCGCGATGAGAATGAGAGCATTGGTTCAAAGGATAATCTTAGGGGGAAGGCGTCTCCATTGCATAAATATGTGTTTGGTTATGAGTTGTTACATTAACGGAAACTCCTCAACCCAGATTGGAGTGGGTGAAATTACTTTAATTGCACAACGGACCGGGCTATATTATGTGATGATACTTGCTTATTATATTTCATGTAAATAATTACTTAATAACCCTGATTGTACTTATATGTATTTATAAGTCTCCAATTCAACTTATTGAGTTGTAGTTGCTCATACCCATATAGATTCCTTTGTAGGTTCTAACTTTTGATTTGTGATGCTACGATACAATTACTTGGAGGTTAGATTTCTTTTAAAGCTATGGGGAGTGAGGATCAACTTACTTAATGATTAAGTTTTTGTTTAAGGTCTCGCTAGTATCTTTAGGACGAAGAACTGATATATGATATGTAAATTAGTTAACTATTGTATTATGTAGAATCTCCTAAGAATTCTACGATAATGTGAATGTAATTATATATATTTATGGCTTAAGGATTTAATCTTTATTCTAAATTTTAGCTAAAATCTTAATCAAACCGTTTACTTCAAAACAAGGATTCATCGATGCCTTGTATAGATCATATCTATGATGTGTATTGTGAAACCAGTTATTATCATAGGTTGGTTTATATGGTGAAACTGTTGGGACTCTATGACTTTGAAGCATAATTGTCTACTTAGTAACACATGGGAAGCGCACATGGGTAGTATGTCGTAGAGAATTTGGTTAGAGCAATTTTTGATAGTGATCGGCAATAGTACTTGCCGAGTGACATGCAGTGCTCTTTTCTCAGTCAACTAGTGCAACTTGTCCGACCTTAGATGTGCAACAGTTGGCAACTTCAATTTTGTAATGAGGTCAACTGATGCCACGTTGGTGCAGCTACTATTATCCAACCACTATCCACAATGAGGACATATACCTGATCATTTACTTTACAGGTGATATGAAATAAATTCTCTCTCTACTCCTCCTTATGTGAAGGTTTCATTTTCATTGTGCGTCGGACTACCATGATCAATTAGTCTAAGTCCTCAGCAAACACATCCTTTTCATTTAATTCTTTCTTAGCATCTTCTTTCTCCGTAGTGGTCTCCTCTTCTTCAGGTTCCTCATTAATACTTTTTACGTCTAGCTTCGGGATGTCACCTTTGATGATCATAGTTCTTCAATTCGGGCACTAAGTAGCCATATGTCAAAATCTTTGGCATTTGAAGCACTTGATCTTACTCGTCTTCCCACTAAACCTTTACTCCTTCTCATAAGTTTAGGTTGGTATGTCACTGTCGAGTTGGCCCTTCTGTTCTACTCGGATATCTACCTTTTGAATATGCTCAGTACTCGATCAAGTTCGGTGACTCGCCTGTCCAAGTCAGCGAGTCGGTAACTTGGATGGTACTTGGCCCTGTCTTTACCTTTCTACTTGTTGGGCTATTCTAATGGCTTCATCCATTATAGTAAATCGTTGGAGTTCCACAATGTCTTGAATGTCACCTTTTAACCTAGTAATAAATTTAGAGATTGTTCGAGCTAGTGGTTCCTCCACTTCACATTGGATCATGAGTATTTGGAATTCCTAGATATACTTAATAACTGTTCAGCCTCTTTGTCTCAGCTTTTGAAGTCGAGTAAAAGTATCTTGCAAATAAGTTTCCGGCATAAACTTGCTTTTGAGTATTCTTTTCATTTCAAGCCAAGTATTAATCTCTCAGTAACCTTCTTGCCTAAGCCTAGAAATTCTTCCACTACATGGCGGTATATCTAGAGATCTTAATAGCAGCAATTCTCACTTTTTCATAATCTTCATACTGATGATAGTAAAAATCACACATTACTTTCTCTTCCTATTCCTGATATTCATTAGCATTCCCAGATGGGATCAAGAAGCTTAAAATCCAAAGCTTCACATGGTTAGATGCTCTTGGAAGTTGAGCTCACTCTACTTTAAAATACTCTTCCTTGTCCTCTTCATCTAGTACCCTTAGGTCTATCCTTTGTCTTATTCGTTCGCCTAATTGTTCACCTCGAACTTATTGAGTTAGGTTCTGATCTCTAATAGGTTGAGCAACTTGTGGAGTGTTTTATGTGACCTCAGTTGATTGGCAAGCCAACGTATAAATAACACAGGTCAGATCTATCAAGAAGTTAGCCACCTTATTAAGTCTCTCATTAGTGCTCCTAGGGGTTCCCTGAGATTGTCGTCTATGGTAGACAACTCCATTGTTATCATCTCCAGCACCAATGTTTACACTTGAGTCAATCATTTTCTCCACAGATTCAAAGCTTAAACTCTTCAAATAGGTGATATAGCAAACACTTCTACAACCAAAAAGGCAACAGTTAACAATTACAGCAATTCAAATGAACACAGTAACTTGCTCTGTTTCACATATGCAAAACAGAGTATAAACAGAACTTTAAACACAAACCACAACTCAAACAAAACCTTTGCTTTAATATCAAGATATATGGATCGTGACCAAGAATAGACAAGGCTGGTCACTAGATGGGTCCAAGCTTGTCGAAAGCTTGAAAAGGAAACAATGGGGAATGTGCAAAAGGACAAATGCGAATGAAAAAGTAAGTAAAGACTTATGAATAGCTCCAATGGATATGATGCACCAATGGGACTTCCAAGGACTTACGACATAATTCGATATGATGCGCGAATCGGTCTAGTGAAGTTACTCGTCACCTGGTCTTTCTCAAGAGTTAGGATAAGAGTAATGTTGAGAGTAAACAAGCAATGCTTACGCAAGGAAGGAAATACTCAAGTGTATTAATGATAATTAATTATGTCTGTGACTACAAATACAAGGGTATTTATACTTATAAGTTAGGGAAACTTACCCAAAAGGGAAAAGACAAGAAAGGCATTTCCTAAAGAAGTAATGTATAAGATACAAAAGGGTAAAAATGAATATTCAAAGAAAACAATCATTGGTGTAACAGATTCTACACATGATTTAGTACACGTGGCAATACTGTATTGGTGATATCATTGGAAGATATGGACAAAAGTATGGTTGGCTTACTTGTCAGAGCAGGGGTGACTTAATTAGTTCAGAGTATCTCTCTCGTCATCTTGGCAAAGGTGATGCCAAGTAAGTGATTGGCCATGCATGAGTAAGAATGAGGATCGGCTGTTGTCTTAGCCTTCCGCTTCTCGGTACATTATCTGTTAGAAATATGCAATCATTTAGCTCGGTATGTAGAATGGGTTGGCAAGGAGATACTCGGCCTTGGTAAGAGTTGGCTGGAGTAGGAGGATTCGTCTTGCCAATCCCTCTAGTTCTTGGGCTTGATTGCGGGTCAATGGCCTAGTAGCCTGATTTCTATCAAAGGTGATCCTATCGCTTACTTTAGCAAGAAATGCCTTCTCATCTAATAAAAGTTTTTGCTTATGTTATAGAGTTATACGCTATGGTTAAAGCGATTAGAAAATGAAGGCAGTACTTATTAGGTTTTCACTTTATGGTAAAGACTAATTGTGGAGTCTTAAGGAGCTAATGTGTCAAGTTATTTGGACACCTGAGCAACATAAATATTTGACTAAGTTTCTTGGCTATTACTACATTAACAAAGTAGTTGATTCATTGTTAAGACAATACGAGGCAGCATGTATGGCTTATTCTTTAGCATGCTTTCATCTTATGGAGGAGTTGCAGTAGGAATATCCATTTAATTGCTCTTAAAAAGGTGATTAATAATATGTAACAAGGGAAACAGTTGAAATGGGAGTTGTCTTGGAAGAATGGTCTCTTATACTTTAAGGACAAGATATTTTTGGTGCCTACTTCAAAGCTTATCCCTAAGCTTTTATATGAGTGCCATTTAGTGCCTATAATAGGTCACTTTAGGGTCCTTAAAACATATAAGACATTAGTATCTGAGTTTTACTAGGAAGGAATGAAAGTTGATGTGGAAGCATTTATGCAGACTTGTACTATCTGTTAGCACATTAAGTATGGTACTAAGAGTCCATAAGGGCTGTTATCTCCTTTATTGGGCATGATCAAATATTGGAAGATGTTTCCATGGACTTTGTGACTTCTCTTCCAAAGTCACAAGGATACTTAGTTATTTATTGGTTGTTCAAAGAATGTCGAAGTATTGTCATTTAGGTGGCTTAGAGTCTCATTTTACTTCTTCCATGGTTGCTTCACTATTTCTTAGTATTGTAATCAAGTTAGATGGGTTTCGTAGATCAATAGTATCTGATTGAGATCTTATTTTTGTTAGTCACTTTTAGAAAGAACTTTTCCATTTGAGTAGTATAAAGTTGTCTCTAAGTACTGCCTATCATCTTCAATTTGGTGGGCATATTGAGGTATTGAATAGGTTAATTCAACAGCACTTGAGAGGTATGTATGATGCATCCCTAGGAGTGGGTTCGTTTTTTACCATGAGTTAAATTTACTTATAATACCTTTTTTCATCAAGGTACTTGTACTACTTCTTTTAAGGCAGTGTATTGGAGGAAGCTTCCTACTATTCTAACCTATGTGAGAGGGGCTTCTAAAGTGGAAGCGATAGAGTAGGATTTGCTTACTAAGGATGGAGTTTTAAAGGTTCTTAGAGAGAATATATTGTAGGCTCAATAGAAAATGAAGTATTATGCTAATCAACATCAATTAGATGTATCTTTTGAAGTGGGGATTTAACATTTGTGAAACTTTAGTCCTAGAAGCAAACTTCCATCTCTTAGGGACATCATGAGTTATCCCATAGATTCTATGGACCTTGTCCTATTACAAAGAAGGTAAGTACATGTGCTTGTGAGTTAGATCTTGCTATATTAGCCAAGAGTTACAATGTCTTTCGTGTTTTAGTTTTGAATGCAACCAAAGTATCTACTATTCCTTCTTTAGCTTTACCTCTAGAAATTTTAAAGGGATATCCAGTTTTAGAACCACTTTCTATACTACGCTCTAGGCAAATCCTACGACATGAGAAATTGGTGCTTCAAGTTTTGGTCTAGTAGCAGGGTTTACCATTGAAGGAAACATCATGGTAGGATTTGGATGATTTTTGACAAACTTATCAACCTATGACCTTGAGGATAAGGTTGTTTTTCAAAGATTGAGGGAAGATGTTACAACTAGTTGACGAAATACGAAGTAGCCAACGTGGTTAAGTAATTTTACACAACATTAAAGGGTTTTTAAAATCTAGATAAACATATCAGCAAATGCACAAATAATTTTAATGGATCTAATAGATCTATAGTAGTTAGATAACAGATCTATAATACTTAAACTGGAATGTAAACAGAAACTACAAAAATATATATAAGAAATTAGAAGAGGGAAGAAGATATCAAAAACCCTCTTAGAGAAATTTGCTCTTCTCCTTTCTCTAACCTTTTAGAATCTGGTGAGCTTGAAATCACCATTGTTCTAAGAAAGTACCTCGTAAAAGAAAGCATCAATTAGTATTAGTAAAAATTAGTCAAAGATCTGAAAAGAGGGAAAACCTTAAGAAAGAAAACATGAGTGAACCTATGAGATTAGGTTTTTTTCCAACACATCGTTGACAAAACCCTAAAGAAGAGGGATCAAAGAATATTTAATTTGTGATATCTTACATTAGTATACTAGGTTAAGAATGTGGTAAAATCACAAATGACATGGTAGGTATTGTATCACTTGATCTTATCTTGAAAAAGAAAAAAAGAGAGGAAATGAAAAGAAAAGTTTAAATTTGTTACAATTTGTAATAATATTTGGCATGCCTATCACTTCTTTCAAGGAAAATTAAGGGAAGAAAAATTGAGATGATCAAAATCCTTATTGAAATACGATTCTGTGTGTTCCAATATAATATTATTGTTATTAATGATGATGCAAAAGTGAAAAGAGTTTCTACTTCTAGCTAACCCAACTCAACCTCCGAAGGAAGCTTCCATCCTACGACATTAAATTCAATTCCATGGAGTTCTATTCCATTCCATAGATTTAGTAAAATCTAATCTTGGCAAAGATGAAGATTAGATAATATGGATTAGTCCTTTAAATGACTATAGATTATGGAATATATTATTGCAAGTAGTCATTATAAGTGATACTTCTATTGTAATGTAAACAAACATACAACAAATATAACTATATAATAATATATTTTTTTGACGTTCTTGCAATAGATACCTTATTTTCTATCTTGTTTTCTTGTTTTCCAATATCTTGATATCAATTGTTTAAACTAGCAACTACATATATGTCTTTGTTCTACAATTTAATAGGGTAAGGAACATTATCCAAAGTGGCAGTATTGGCTCCAACTCCTTAATTTAGAAGACACGCTGGCTATTACCATCCCTTAAGCGTAATCTACTTAAGCTCAAAAACTAGATCCCTTTCTTTGTTCTAGAAAAGTTTTGGCAGAAAACATCATCGAAGGAACCATATAAGCCGAAGGAACTCTTAATGACTTTCTTTCAGTCCATGGTTATGCATATAGAACCTCATAAACCTGTGGCATACCCTGACCTTGATAATCTTAATTGTGTACGCCCATTAGGTCTTTTGCGATCATTCTTCATCCACTTAGCGTTTCTAAATGGAGAGGTCAAAATGCTATCAAGAAAAAACCCAAAATTGATCTATTCTGCCCAAGACCTTCAAGAGGCAGGGGTTAAACTTAAAAATGAAAAGGAGGAAAATTCATCAACAGACATGCTTAATTGTGCACACATTAATCATTTTTCAATAACTTAGTGCGCTCATGTGCAAACCCAAAGGGCAAGGAAACTCCATTAAGTGGAAATTCTTACCTACTACTAGACATCAGTTTTGATTCTGAGAAGGGGGTTTTGCATATACCTCCACTTTCTACTGATGTGGACATGACTACTTTGTTGTTGAATTTTGTGGTATATGAATAATGTAATGAATCTCAAGATCCATGTTTCACAAATTACCTCCTATTCTTAGATAGCCTGATTAACACTAATGAGGATGTTGCAATCCTATGTAAAAATGGGATCATAAGGTATTCCCTCAGAACTGAGAAGTCGATAACTTTTGCAAGAAGATGCTGTATGACTTCAATCAAGCCTACTTGTTAGTTAACATGGACAAGGTCAACGAATATTGTCGGGACTTCTATGAAAGCAAATGGTGCTTCTGGTGGAGCAATCTAAAGAAGGAACAATTCAATAATCCTTGGACATTTCTATCCCTTCTCGCTGTCGTTGTTCTTTTGATACTAACCTTGCTCCAAACAATTTACACCGTGGTTTCTTATCACTAAGGGCAGCCAAAAAGATCCACTGCAATAGCTCTCTCATATCCTTGTCTCAAACCTTTCTTGACAACTATGTGTGGTACATATCATAACTTTCTCATATGTCAGGCTTGTATTTGTGTCTTACCTGGTTTCGGAGTAATGTTGCCATAATATAAGGTTGTATAGTAGCGACCTCTTAAATTTATATACTATTTCGGAGTAATGTTGCCATTATATAATTTGTATAGTAGTAACCTCTTAAATTTATATATTATGTTTTGTTTGTTTGGATTTGTCTAGTATATTTTCTTAATTATGTTGTGATATTAGTATTTTTATGATTTTTCTTTAGTTTTTTGTTATAGAAATGATCTTTATGCATATTCTAGCGTTCAACTAAATGAGAAAAAACATTGTGACAGTGTAGAAGATAATTATTATAATGCCATTATCTTTTGCTAAATTATCACGTTGAGTGCCATATGTTGCATGCGTACTATCAAATCACATCAAGCTAGTGTTCACTTATATTTGAACTCCTTTTGAGTAAATTATACTTCATAATAAAGCTTTTTGCTTTCTTCCGCTTTATAATTTTTTTTTTTTACATTTTACATATCTATAATCTATCACGTCATGGCCACTATCAAAATATTGAAAATTTTATTAACATAATTACAAAAAAAGGAAAAAAAAAAGAAAACACAAGATGGAGCTTTTAACATCCTAATGTTTGTTGCAATTTTATGGATTTGGATTCTCTTCATTTATATTCTTTAAATTTTCATTAATTTACAAATTAATGGTTGAAATTATATTTTTGAACTATCATTGGCTGCAATTTATGTCCTCATATGAATTTGGATTTTCTCTATTTATAGTCTCTTAATTTTCGTAAATTTCCAAATTAATGGTTAAGATTGTATTTTTTAGCCACCTTATGACATCATTATATTGTATCTTTGTTATAATTTCAACAATTAGTTCTATGTGACTATATTTTAAGAGGGTAAATTGATAGATTGAGAGAAATAAATGGAGATAGATTCATTTTCATCGATATATATTAATGGAAATATGAACACAAGTGCAAAACTATTATGCCTAAGAACTTCAAGAGGCAAGGGTTGCATTCATTAAAGAGGATCACATAAAAAAAATAAAAGGAAAAATGGGACATGACTACCTTGTTGTTGAATTTTTGTCACTATGAACAATGTGATGAATCCTAAAGGCCATACTTCACAAATAACCTACTATTTCCGAAATAGCTTGATCAACTCTAAAGAGGATAGAGGTTGGAATCCTACTTAAAAAGGGATCATAAATTAACCCCTTGGGACCGATAAGGAGGTGGTTAAACTTAAACCTTTTCAATAAACTTTGTTAGTTGACATGGACATTGTCATCAAATATTGTTGGGAATTTTATGAAAGAAAATGGCGCTTTTAGTATAGCAATCTAAAGAAGGAACAACTTAGTGGTCCATGGATATATCCCTTCTCACTACCATTATTGTTCCTTTTATACTGACATTACTCCAAATAATTTCCACCGTGGTTTCTTATCACCATCCAAATTATGGGCAGTAAAAAAGATCCACTACAATGACTCTATCATAGTCCATGTCTCTTCACCATTGTGTGTGGTACATATCATTACTTTCTCATTTGTTAGGCTTGTATTTGTGTTTTACCTTGTGTTGGAATAATGTTGCATTGCCAATGTTGTGTAGTAATGACCTTTCAAATTTATATGCTATGTTTTGTTTGCTTAGATCTTTCTTAGGTCATCTTCTTAATTTGTTATGCTATTAGTATTTTTGTGATCTTCCTACAATTTTTTGTGCCAAAAACTATCTCTTGATGTAAATTCTAGTGTTTAACTAGATTAGGCAAAACCACTATGATATTATAAGCGATAGCTGTTATAATACTATTCTTCTTTGCTAAATTGTTTCGTTGCATATGATGTTACATGCCTATTATTGAATCACATTAAGTAGGTGCTCGTTTATATTCAAATTTAAGTTTGAGTAAATTATACTTCATAACATATGATGAGAATCAACCTCCGACTATATCCAAACCGAGGTAGACTTATCCGAAGCCGAGGCCTATAAATGCTTGCTGAGGCTAAATTGCAGCTAGAAGGATGAGAGGGAGGAAAATAAACACTTGGCATCAAGTTTGTCATCAGCTAAGGTGCCGAGATGCTACATAATTGAGTACTCGAAACCAAAGAACCACTCGGCATAGCACCGAAAGACTTGTGCTAACTGATTCTAGCACTTGGCAATTATGGGCTGAACTTTCTGATGTCTCGGCCAAGCTACACGAGACTTTAAGGACTCCTTGCCGAACCCATACATCCAATTGCCGACCCATCCGGTTCGGATATTACTCCTTCTAGGACATGTTGAGTGACTGCATGCCAACTTTTCTTGCAAAACATACAGTTTTGTATTTTTGTACATGTTTTCTTTATTTTATTTATGGGCCCAATTCTTTAGGGTTTAAGGTCTTATACATTATTTACAATTTTGCTATTAGGATTTAAGACTTGCTATAACTATAAATAGCAATATTTATACTAACATAAAGGGATGGAAGAATACAGATAGTGAAGAATATTCCCCCATACAGAGAGTGAAACTTTCCTCTTTCGAGCAAAACTATACTTAAGTTAGTAGAGCTTGTGTTTACTAGATTATTGAGTGTTGATTAAACTCTTTAATCTCTCCCGTGTTCTTCTCGATCTTAACCCTAAGATTGTAGTAAGCCCTTCATTTAAATCGATTAGTGAGTTGCATCTAACCCTCATTTAAATCCTGAGCGACATTTTGTATTTGTGAGTTGTATTAAACCCTATTTTAAGCTCAAAACCTTGATTGTGTTTGTGTCTTGGTAAGTTATATTCATTCACATTCACTATCAAAACCTTCTTATTTTTCGTATCCATTTTCTTTTTGGAATCTCGAATACCTATTCTAGATTACTGTTCGCTGTCGTCAATCCATTTCCTTATCAACATAGCTTTTTGCTTTCTTCCATTTTGCATATTTATATTTTCTTTTTAGACACTTTATATACCTATAATCTATCCTATCATGTAACCATCATCTAAATATTGAAAAGTTTAAAAGGTTTCACAAATTTGGGGTCGCTCGATGAGGGGGAGGGGTAGGGTAGGAGGTGCGGGGTAGGTTGCTAGTGTGATGGGGAAGAAGAGGATTGAGTTTTTAAGATCCTAATGTTGATTGCAATTTATGTCTTTAAATGGATTTGAATTATCTCCATTTATATTCTCTCAATTTTTATTAGTTTACAAATTAGTGATTAAAATTGTATTTTTGAACTATCATTGGCTGCAATTCGTGCCCTTATATGGATTTGGATTTTCTCTAATTATATTTTCTCAATTTTTTTATCAATTTATGAATTAATGTATGAGATTGTATTTTTAAACCATCACATGACATCATTATAACGTATGTTTATCATAATTTCAACCATTAATTATGTATGGTAGTATCTTAAAAGGATAAATGGAAATTGAGAGAAGTAAATGAAGATGATCCATTTATATCTAGATGTATGCAATAAATGGAAATATGAACACAAGTGCAAAACTTTAGTGACACTAAAGGGAGTTTAGTAGAATATATCTTAGAATAGTCTTATCACATGTACATTTACAATACATTTAACCAAACCTTGTGCCGTTTAGGAGTTTTTCCAAATTGGTTCCATTTAATTTATAGATTAAACCATATTTGTAGTTTATGAAAATATCTTTGCACGATACGTGATATTTCATGAAAAATATACACTAAATTCATTTAACAAATAATATTGACATCTGATAAGAGATTAATGAAGTTAATATTCAAGCAATTAATTTTATTCGTGAAGCTAGAATATAATGCAAATTTTGAGTCATACACACACACACACACACACACACACACACACACACACACATATATATATATATATATATATATTAGGTTCATTCTTTCAAACCAATTATTTTTTTGTTAGAAGTTTTTAAAACCAAATTGTAGAAAGAAAAAAAAAAAACATATCTTCAATTTGGTTTGTCTTAGTTTGTTTGATTTTTTTTTTTTGCTTACCCTTACCCAGAGTGACTAAACTCTAATTATAGCACAAACCATTCTACTAAGGCAATTTATATCTATTTATTAGCTAAATAGTAACCGATTCACACTGAAAGTCACTTTGAATTAAGAGTTTATGTTGATTAATTTCATTAAAACTTGTATATCTATATGACACTACTTTAGTTGTCATTATCCATGAAATTAATGACAATAGAATTTTGCCAACTAAAACTATTTACTTTTATTTACTTAAATTTAGATGAGAAACTAATGACTAATAATAAAGCGCACTTATAAGTGCTTTATAAGTGATAATTTTCATAAAATAAGTTTAAGGAAAAGAACATGATGAGATCGAAATGTTCAGAAATCTATCGGCTAGATCTTTTTTAGACTTAGTCAAAGTAGCTTAAAAAATTTTCTCGCTTTTGCCGATTACTGGTGATTTTTAAACCATTCAAAGTTCAAAAGACAGTTTGTTGCTCTAGTCTTATTAGTATACTCATCCTGTAAAACTTGGTATAGCCAATAGTAGATACATTATGTAATTTAGTCAACTTTTGGATATACAACCTTTTGGACATTTGTATATAATAAACAAAAACTTTTCCCAAGTGATTACCTATAAAAACAAAAAGGTAACGTTAAATCTAAACTTCAACAAGCCCCATTAAGTCCAAAAGAAGAGATGAAAAAAAAAAACATTTTTATTGTGTTTGGTAACTTTTGATAAAAGAAAAAATATGTAGAAATAGTAGAAAATAAAAGATATGAGTGGAAATGAAATAAATTGTAGTTTTTATTTTGTATTTGGTAATATATGAATGAAATGAAAGGAAGTTTTCATTTTGTATTTGGTAATATATAAATGAAATGAAAGAAAATTTTTCCATTTTTGTTGTTTGGTTTGTCTAAGAATAGTAAATAAAGGGAAATGCAGTTAGTAATGAATAAAATTACCTCCACTTTTATATTAATGAATATTATTATAAGGGACAATTTTGTAATTGTACTACATTTCAACCAATTTCTCAGAGAAAAAAGAAGTGAGTACATAATGAAAATGTTTCTATTACCTTCCTTCCTTTTTTACCAGTTTCCACCCATTAGTTAAGTTGTTAAACACAACATTTCCTCCTATTTCATTTGTTTTCTTTCCATTTTAGCTGATTTCTATCAATCCAAACACAGTGTTTAATATTAGATCCACAAACTTACCCCAAAAATAAGCTTAGCCATGCATAGTTTTATACTTAAACTAACAAAAACAATAGTAAACAATCTTGAAAATTCCAATAAAATTAATCCAAAGTATTCAAAGCAATAAGCAATTAAGAGTGAACTCTAGTCTATACCAAACTATTCTAGTCATGTGCATAAGTAGCATTAGAAAAAACTAAAATCCATTGACTCTTCACAATAGTTAAATACAAATAAAATAAGCAAAACATAGTAGCTAACTGCATTAGGGTTTTGTAAACTAGATATATGCATAGCCCTCTATCATGTTAATAAAATGGCTTTTGAACAAATTCTATATTGGAAGATTTGAGTGAAGATTTTTTTATGAGACTTCATGTGTGCTTCAGCAATAATTCATCTAAACTTGGTAGACGGATTTTGATAGGATTTGAGTGAAACCTTCATAGACATCTTGATATCATAATAGGCTTCTAATATGATTTTTCTCTTCATAAGACACTTCTAGACACGTAAGGTAAGGGAGGAAGATTCGTTTGAATCTCTTAAGAGAGAGATTCGAACAATGCTTTAAGGGGATTTCAATGTTATGAATTGAATTTGGATCTCATGCTCTAGAGCTTAAGATTCTTCACGTTGGGTTAGTTTTCTTCAATTATATTTTGTAAAAATTTGTTTTAAATTTAAAATATCATTTGTATACTTGAGTTTATTTTTTTTTAAAAGAATATTTTATCAAGTGTTATATGTAATTTGTACATGTATATAAATATACTTTCAAATATTAATGTTACAAATGTTTTATACTCGTATGCATTTCATCAACCGCTGTTATGCTAAGTAAATATATATATATATATATATTAAGTTTTAAGTTTAGAAGTTGTGAGGAAGTTAAGCAAAACTTTAGGTGAAAGGAGTGGTAACGGAGATAGATTGAGCCAAGATTTGATCTAAGTTTCTTTATATGAATAGGATTTAGGAGCATGGTTGATTCTCGTTCAGTTGTCAATGAGACCTATAATTTAAGTACAGGATACGTAAATGGTTTGGTTGTATATGTTAGGAATAAGAGGAGAGAAGATTGTGCACTTGTTCATTCAAATAGCAAATTATTTGGTGAGAACATCTTTTAGGGATAGGGAATGAGGTGGAAACTGACTGATGCAGTTATTGCTTGGGTGGTAGAAGAATCTATTATACCCTAAAGTCGTAGAGTCACTGTTACGCCTCGAAGTCGCGAAGTCGCAACAGTTCCGCCGTGTAAACCATTCTATGATAGAAACTGGCCTCACGGTTCCTACCATAGAGATAATCTACACAAGGCGTCGACGACCACTCGCTTTGAAGTAAACAGTTCGATTAATAATTATACTACAAATATGATAATTATCTCAAATTACTATTAAACATAGATAATTATATAAATAAGTCTACAGAGCTTCCCAGGAAGATTTACAAAATCACCACAGTCTACTAATTTACAGAATAACTAACAGTCTTCAGCCTTTAACTACAGGGTCAGTCTAGTTACACATTATGCTAAATAACTTGATCCTCACACCCCTGGCTTCAAAAGGACTAACCTCTGGATAATTGTAGGGCGGCATAGTACTTGAAGAGATTACAAATCAGAACCTGCAAAAGGATCTATAAGGGTATGAGCAACTACAGCTCAGTAAGTTGAATTGGAGACTCACGAATGCATACAAGCACAAACAAGGTTAACAAACAATTATTTTTATGCAATGCAACAATCAAGTGTCATCGCACAACGTAGTCCGGTCCGTTGTGAAATCAGAGAAATTTCACCCGCTCTGATCCGGGTTGAGGAGTTCCATGTTATGCAGCAGCTCACAACCAAACCCAGGCTTGTGCAATGGAGACCTCGCTCCTCCCGCGACTACCTTCGAACCATTGACTTCACCCCCGCCGCGACCTCCTCTCCTGTCACTTAGTTCGACTGAGGATGAAGAAGGGACCATTTTGCAATCCTACGCTATCCCTTTCGAAGGGATCGGTATTTGGTTGGAGAGCCCTATGATCCCCTAACGGGTTGCAATGCATGATGTTTTCGGTTATTACGGTCGACTAAGATTAAATTCCGGTTAATGTTTTCAAACAAGTTCATACCAATTAAATCAGTCACAAAATCATTCACAGCACGAATTCCAGCACGAATTCAGATACATCAAACACATGCGCAAACTACTTACAATCACAAGCATATACATGCCTAAGTCTCCGAGCACTACAAAACTAGTACTTTATTACAATAAGCAATAACCCAACTTACTTGAATTTGCTCAATCGCTCGATCCTCTAGTTGCGAGTTGATTTGTTTCTGAGTGTCCTATAATACAAATAGGTTCTTTTAGTACTCGTATTTTATAGATTCTTATTCTAATTTATAATGTAACTCATTTTCCTCATGTATACCTACAACGTATTAATAATTCGTTGTATTCTATTTCGGGGTTCGGTTCCCAAACTAAATTCTAGTTTTTATTCCTAAGTCGTGATTAGGCTCGAATCCCAATGTAACATTAATCACCTTATGTTCGGGTATTCAAATATTCTATTGGGTCGAAATTTTGGTATTCTAAACTATTCGGTACACGCTAATCCTAATTGAGGTATCGGATTTATTCCCGATGTGTAAAAATCTTACATTTTGAGATATTTACTTAAAATTAAATATTATTTCAGATTTATTATTTTTCTGTTTTCAATTATAATATTATCTAAATAGCTTTATTTTTTTAGATTTATTAATTTACATTTTCACATATTCTTAATTTCTTATATTCTTTACCTAATTTCCCTAATTAATCATACTTAATACCTAAAGGCTAGGATTAGGGTTCCACTGTAGAGATTAACTTCCTTAAATATCTAATTAAGATCCAAATCAGTAATTAACATCCTAATCACCTAATTAATCTTAAATCACCCAATTTTACCATCATTTTAGGGCTAAAAATTAACTTAAAATTTTCGAAAATTAATTTATAAAAAATGGCTTCATAGCACTGTTCTACATCATATGAGAATCCTACAGAAAAATTTTGAGCCCCAAACTACATCCCTAAGCCTATTTAATTTCCGGTTTAATCATGCTCGGTTTTGAACAATTTCTTAAGAACCCTATATTTCCAGACATAATTAAACTAAATCAATATTTTTCCCTAAATCTACATACAATAAAACCTCATAATAACAAGTTTCATAATTTTTTGGGCAAAACAACTAATTTTACAAAATTATACAAAAATCGGGATGAATAAATGACTAACCGGTTCAAAGATTTCTGGCCGTCCAAACCCGGTCCAAGGCTGTCGGTCGGTCCAGACGCTGGTCCTAGTGTAGGGTGGTGGTGGGTGGTGATTTTAGTTCACCTTGCTAATCTGTATAGTTTTCTTTTTTTTTTATTTTCTGGAATTTCTCTCAATTTTTCTTGTATTTCGATTTTTCTTAGATCACAAACTGTCCAAATGTCTTCTGAGAATTTTTTCCTTATTTATAGACAAACATAGTAATTAATGTGCATTAATTTGATGGGATTTTACCCCATTTCCTTGACTTTAGGCTTTTAGTTTGTCAAATTCTTATTGGTTGATTTTTTTCTTTTCAGTCTACGACCTGACCTTGTTGCAGTTATCTTATCCTGATTTTTTTATAATTATTTTGTATTTTTCTTTAATTATTTACTTAGTTTTTGGCCTATTTTAGCAATTACACGTATTTTTATCTACACGTAAATACATGTGGGGTACACGTGAACATTCCTAAATATTATTTTGGTCATTCTAAAATTTTTAGTATACATATAATCTATCTCTACTAATTTATTAGTTATTATATTACACTTTTTGCCTTTTCGGTAATTAGCAGTTATTATGCTTAAAATTTGAAAATTTTATAGTCTCCTATTTTACTACTTACTTTCTTAAATTTAAGTTTACAGGGTCATTTTTACTGGTATTTTGCTAAATAGTTTATAATTTGGGTTTGATCGGATCCTTTAGCCGATCGTCCTAAACCTTGGGTTTTAAGTTCAAACCTATGGTTACTTGGCTTGGCTTTAGGGCTTACAGTCACAATAGTCCTACTGTATAAACCAACTTATGGTAGTAATTGTCCTTACAGTGTTTATCATAGATATGATTTACATAAGGTATCGATGACTCCTCACTTTGAAGTAAACAACAGTTCAATTAAGATTAAGCTAAAATTTACATAAAAAATTAGAACTATTATTTATATATATATATATATATAATTACATTCATATTATCATAGAATTTCCAAAAGATTCTACATAATATAACAATCAACTAATTTATATATCATATATCAGTTTTTCATCCTATAGATACTAGCAAGACCTTAAATAAAAACTTGATCATTGGGCTAATTGATCCTCACTCTCCATAGCTTCAAAAGAGAACTAACCTCCGAATAGTTATAACGTGGTATAGAAATCAAAAGTCAAAACCTACAAAAGAATTTATGCAGGTATGAGCAACTATAGCTTAGTAAGTTGAATTGAAGACTTATGAATGCATATAAGCACAATCAGGGTTATGAAGTAATCATTTACATGAAATACGACAAGTAAGTGTCATCACAAAACGTAGTTCGGTTCGTTGTGAAATTAAAGTAATTTTACCTGCTCTAATTCGAGTTAAGGAGTTTCCATTAATGTAACAGCTCACAACTAAACCCAGGTTTGTGCAATGGAGACACCGTTCCCCTTAAGACTATCCTTCAAACCAATACCCTCATTCTTACCATGATCTCCTCTCTTGTCACTTAGTTTAACTAAGGATGAAAAAAAGACTATTATGTTATCTAGTGCTATTTTTTTTTAAGGTATCGGTGTTTGGTTGGTGAATCCTAATAATCCCCTAATGGGTTGCAAATGCATGTCAAATTAGGGTATTTAGGTCGATTAGGATTAGATTTGATTTAGGGTGACTAAACAATTTTACACCACTCAAATCACAACGGTCATCAAAGATAATATAGATTTCAGTATGAAATTAGATACACAAGCACATGCATAAGACTTCTTACAATCACAATCATACATAATCTTAAGTCTCCAAATACTCTAAAATAATACTCCAAAATACGATGAGGTATTAAACTTAATTTACTTGAAATCCTTAGTCACTCGCTAAATTAGTTGCAGGTTAACTTGCTTCCGTATATCCTATAATATAAATAAGCTTTTTAGTATTTATACTTTGATGATACATATTCTAGGTTATGATTTAACTAAATTCTCCTTATATACCTATCATTTATTAACAATTAATTCTACATTAGTTTAGAGTTTGATTTTCGAATCCAATTCCTGTTCAAGCTCTAAATCGGTTCCAACTACAAGTAACTCCTAAAATACGTTTCGAACTCTAACGTGAAATTAATCACATCAGGCTTAAGTACCCTAAATATCATTTTTAGTCCTAAATTAGTATTCTAACCCACTCGGTATATTATAATCTTGATTAGTATATCAGGTTTACTCTCAATGTAAGAAAATTATATATTTTTCGTATAATTATCTAAAGTTAAGTTTTATATGAAATTTAATAAGTGTTAATATTATCATTATATTTTCCAATTTAACCTAATATTTTTATAATTATCATAATTCCAATTGTATATATTATCAAATTATCCATATTTATGACATAATTCCCACATTAATTGCAATTAATACTCTAAATGCTATAATTATGTTACCACATTAGAAATTAACATCTCTAAACATTTAATTACCCTCTAAACTAGTAATCAATCATTTAATTACTTAATTAGTACAACATTACTCATTTTCTCATTATTTTAAGCCTAAAAAATCACTTAAAAATTTTGAAAATTAATTTTTCAAAAAAAGCTTTGTGGCACTGTTCAATATCACTTAAGTAGTCTATAGGAAAAAAATTGACATCAAAACTGCACTCGTAAACCTATTTATTTCTAACTCGCTTAGTTTCTTAAGCACTTTATATTTATAGATGTAATTAAACTTAATCATTATTTTTCCCTAAATCTATATACAATAAAACATTAAAATAAAAAAATTTATAATTTTCTAGAATAAATTAATAATTTTTGAAAAATTGGTGGAAAAATTGGACTTACCAATTTTTTTGGCTTCTAGCCATCAATGTTGATTTAATGTGTGTTGATCAGTCTATGCGTGGATTTTGGAGTAGGTTGGTGGTAGTGGTTCAGTTCCAGGTGATGGTACTCCATGGGTTTGGCTTAATTGCACTAACTGCACAGATTTGTATAATTTTTTTAAAACCTAAATTTTTCTCTCAAATTTTGGTACTTTCAAATTTTTTTCCTCTCCAATTTTTTTCAACTCTAAGCAAACCAAATGAGCTCCTGTAATTTTTTTGTTATTTATAGAGCTACAAAGTAATTATTATGCATTAATTAGATAAGATAAGGCTCATATCTTATTCTTATTGCCTTTTCAAGTGTTTAAGTTTAATTGGTCCAATTTTTTTCTTCCTTCTCCATGTTACCACAACCTTGATCTAGATTGATCGCAACCTTTCTAATTTTTTTTTATTTTTTTTATAATTTTATTTAATTAATTAGCAATTTTCTAGCAAATTTTGAGCAATTTAGGTAATTTTACATATTTCTATCTATACTTAAATACATACGGAGTATAAGCAAATACTTCTAAATATTATTTAGGTTATTTTATGATTTTTAGTATGTATATAATTTATTTTTAATGATTCATTAGTTATCAAAATGTATTTTACGTATTTTCGATAAATCATGAGTAATATACTTAAAATTTGAAAAATATATATTCTTTTATTTTATTATGAATTTTTTAATCGATTGCTCTAAATTTTATGTACTAAATTCGATCTTACAGTTATAGGGCATATAAAATATACTACAATTACAAGGATAACAAGTGTGAATGTGGAAAAGAATGCTTGCACTACACACAGCTTACATAAAGGAGTATGATTGAGGTTGGATGAGCCCAAATTATATGCAATAGTGGAAATACTTTCATCGTATATGAGTACTATCCACATGGAAACATCATTGGCCAAAGGCTTCCTTAGGGATAAAACTAGTCTAGCAATTGTGCAAGTACATGTATAACTACTATGTTTGAGCTTTCTGAATTTAATTTTATCTTTTAAAATATCCGTTTAGCTAATTATACATTCATAATAAACTAATTTTATTTGCACTTAAAATAAAATATTTAAAATTATGTACAAAAGGAAAAATAAAAAGATTTTCCTATTTTAAGTCGTTTCGTAGGTGCTTACATACCTTCTAATAGGAATCGAACTTTCCGTAATTCGCTCTTGAAAACATTAATGGATCGATCTTTTTTATTTTGAAAAAAAGTTGGATTTATATTTTTTAGTAGTTGTTTTCATTCAAAGAAATTCTAGGAAAAATGTCCTCATTTGATATGCTCATTTTTGGAAATATTCTAAGAGTGGCTCCTACTTTTGAAAAGGATTTATTTATTTTTATTTATTCGAAAAGTAGATTTTTCTAAGTGATAATTTTTTTCCTTTTTCTTTTTATATTATTGTCGAGTCTGATTTTCCGGTTTTTCTGTTTATAATATTAATTTCTCATTTCTTGATTAATACTAAACCCTTACCCATTTAATATTAATCATCGACTAAAGAAATTGAGAAATTCCGATTTTTTATTAAAAATAATTTTTGGAATTGTCACCCGACCGAAGTCGGGAAAAGAAAAAGAAACCGTAATTAATTGGGTGGATTGATTACGATTTAGCTACCGGTCTTTGATTTCAATTTTAACAAAGAACTAGAGGATTCCGAATTCGGGGGCTAACCTATTAAACCCTTAACGGGTACCACTATCTATTTACTGAAATTAGGATTATTTTTCTAATTATAATATTTAAAAATAAAAAATCAAAATCAAAAGAAAAAAGTACTGAAGTTTCTACATATTTTATCGTCACCCCAAAGGTGCTTACGTACCTGCTAGCTGGGATCAGACGATCGTAGTTCTTTCAAAAAAATTTCTAATAGGTTGGTTCTTTTTATAAAAAATGATTTATTGAATTTGCGTTTTTATTAACCATTTTATTTTTATTAAGAAAAATCCTTAGAAGCCTAATTTTTATTCCTAATTATAAAAAAAAAAACCTAAAAACCTAAAAACCTAATTTTTGAAAAGTGCCAAATTAAAATTTTTATTTAAAAATAACTAAGTGATGATTTTTTTATTTTCAAGAAAAACCCTAAAGATTTTATGAAATATGCAATGTTCTACATGATAAAACTTTTATATAGAAAAGATGCTTAAAACATTAAGAAAGAAAAAAAGAAAGAAAGAAAGAAAGAAAAAAATTTCCTAATCATAGAAAAGATGCCTTAATCATAGAAAAGATATCTAAATCATAGAAAAGATGTCTGAATCATAAAAAAGAAACCTAAACTATGAAAAAGACATATAAACTATGAAAAAGATATCTAGATTATGAAAAAGATATCTAGATTATGAAAAAAACATCTAAACTATGGAAAAGACATCTAAACTATGAAAAAAAACATCTAAACTATGGAAAAGACATCTAAACTATGAAAAAAAACATCTAAACTATGGAAAAGATGTCTAATCATAGAAAAAAAGTCAATTAAAGATTTTTTTTATTTTATCAATATCAAAATGATTTTTTAATTTAGAAAAATTACATATTTTATCGTCGCTCCGAAGGTGCCTACGTACCCACTAGTCGGGATCAAACGATCGTAGTTCTTTTAAAAAATCTTTAGTGTGTTGATTTATTTTAATTTTGAAAACCGTCCAAGTTTACGTTTTAATTTATTCAATTTATTTTTAAAAAAAATCTAAAGGGGTCTTAACTTGCAAGTGATTAAAAAACACTCTCTAAGATACCACAACCTTCTTTTAAAATATTTTTGTTAATTTTTATTTCTAAAAATAGTTTTCTATGTAAGGATTTCTAAAAAAAACCTAATTCTAAAAAAAATTCTAAGCCAACATATATACGTATATATACATTTATTTATATATATATTACTACTATTAAACAACTATCCGCTCAAATAAAATCACATCCTAAAATATACTTTGATAAAAAAAA
>JAMXBB010000001.1:158541620-158555643 GCA_024138015.1 Lumnitzera littorea | reverse complement strand
CTAAGCCAACATATATACGTATATATACATTTATTTATATATATATTATTACTATTAAACAACTATCCGCTCAAATAAAATCACATCCTAAAATATACTTTGATAAAAAAAACTAACCTCCTAATATATAAATTATATAAATAAAATAACAATAAACAAATAAAAAAAATCAAAATTAAACCTGAATTGTTGCTGGGCTGTGGTGTGCTGCGGTGTTATAGATCAAGTGCTATTATGCGGTCAGAGAGGATGGAGCAACTTCTGATGCTGTAAGTTTGGCCGATGGGGTGAAGCTTGATGATCAGTGTAGTGTCGGCCACTGCTGCTGCAGTTGCAATGATTTATCGTACTGAGTGGTTGGTGTACTGCATCACTGATTAGTGGACGATGGAGTCGCAATTGTTGTATGCGTATGATGTAGGGTGCTACAGTAGTAGACGTCGTACATGCGCAATAATGGACAGCAATTCGGTGGAGTACTGCTTGGACCTTGTGTGGGTGTTGCTGTTTAGGTGTTGTTCAATAGAGGATGCACAGATTGTTGACGATGTACGCGTATGGCCGCAGTTGCCGTGATTAGGGCGTGCGTCGGAGACTTGATCAGCGACGTGCAGAGTTGATTGTTGGTGCCGAGTTCAACGTATGTGTGTGGCTGCTGTGTTTAGCGTGGATCTGCTGCGTGGAACGCTCTACTGCTGTTGCTGTTGGTCGTGGAACGTCGACAATGGGACGTGGACCTGCTGCTGTTGGATTCATATGTGCAGCAAGCGTGGAGATGCTGTTGCTTCTGTTTTTTATGAAGCAAATTTTTCAATTTTTTTATCAAGCTGATCTCCCCTCCTTTTCTTTGTGGTTCTTTTTTTATAAAGCCCAAATCAAATCTTAATGTACCCGATTAAACTAGATTCAAATCTCATTTAAATCTGATTTAGCTAAACCCATATGATTTAATTAGATATGATTCTTTTGCAAAGATAGAAAAATAAAGACATTAGTGCCTGCAAAGACTTAAACCCGTGACCTCCAACTAAATCCACCCAAGTGCTCCGCTACTTATCTAATAGGCCGTTGACCTGTTTCTTAACATTCATTACAATTAAATTATATTTAAACTATCTAAATCCCTAAACTAAAATTTTTTAACTAAACTAAAATTAAAACTAATTATTCCTAATATAAATTACTTCCTAAAAATCTACGAAATCTTTATAATTTTTCCTTTTCTTATTTTTTTGGTATTTTCATTATTTGTTAATTTTTATTTTTTTATTTTTTTGAATTACGACCTTTTTTGTAAAAATAAAAACTAAGACTATGGAAGGGCAAAAATTAGGTGTCTATAGCTGCTCTTCTTTGTGGTGAAGTTTGAGCAAAACTTTGCCACAAAGACAAAAGTGACACCGTTTTTACCTCAGGATGACTCTATCCTCAGGAACGTTAAGTCACTTGATGAGAGTTAGAACGACAATGGGAAGTGCTTTTATGAAAGAATAACGAGAATCTTGGTGGTGCCCATGATGAGCTGACTAACCAAGGTGGTCAAAGCGCCCCTTGAACTAGCTAAGACCTAAAGATAATGAAGAAGACTCGGATCGTGCCCTTAATGAGCTGACTCTCCAAGCCGGTCAAAACGCCCCATGAGCTGGCTAAGACCTGAAAATTTGAAGGAAAACTTGGATCGTGCACTTAATGAGTTGACTTTCTAAGGCGGTCAAAGCGCCCCTTGAGCTGGCTAAGACCTAAAGATATGAAGAAGACTTGGATCATGCCCTTAATGACTGACTCTCCAAGGTGGTCAAAGCGCCCCATGAGCTGGCTAAGACCTAAAAATTTGAAGGAAAACTTGGATCGTGCCCTTAATGACTGATTCTCTAAGGCGGTCAAAGCGCCTCATGAGCTGGCTAAGACCTAAAAATTTGAAGGAAAACTTAGATCGTGCCCTTAATGAGCTGACTCTCTAAGGCGATCAAAGCGCCCCATGAGCTGGCTAAGACCTAAAAATTTGAAGGAAAACTTAGATCGTGCCCTTAATGGGCTGACTCTCCAAGGTGGTCAAAGCGTCCCATGAGCTGGCTAAGACCTAAAAATTTGAAGAAGACTTGGATCGTGCCTTTAATGAGCTGACTCTCCAAGGTGGTCAAAGCGCCCCATGAGCTGGCTAAGACCTAAAAATTTGAAGGAAAACTTGAATCGTGCCCTTAATGAGCTGACTCCCCAAGGCAGTCAAAGCGCCCCACGAGCTGGCTAAGACTTAAATATTTGAAGAAGACTTGGATCGTGCCCTTAATGAGCTGACTCTCCAAGGTGGTTAAAGTGCCCCATGAGCTGGCTAAGACCTAAAAATATGAAGAAGACTTGGATCGTGCCCTTAATGAGCTGATTCTCCAAGGCGGTCAAAGCGCCCCATGAGCTGGCTAAGACCTAAAAATTGAAGAAGACTTAGATCGTGCCCTTAATGAGCTGACTCTCCAAGGCGGTCAAAGCGCCCCTTGAGCTGGCTAAGACTTAAAGATATGAAGAAGACTTGGATCATGCCCTTAATGAGCTGACTCTCCAAGGCGGTTAAAGCGCCCTATGAGCTGGCTAAGACCTAAAAATTTGAAGAAGACTTGGATCGTGCCCTTAATGAGCTGACTCTCTAAGGTGGTCAAAGCGCTCCATGAGCTGGCTAAGACCTAAAAATTTGAAGGAAAACTTGGATCGTGCCCTTAATGAGCTGACTCTCCAAGGCGGTCAAAGCGCCCTATGAGCTGGCTAAGACTTAAAAATTTGAAGGAAAACTTGGATCGTGCCCTTAATAAGCTGACTCTCCAAGGCGGTCATAGCGCCCCATAAGCTGGCTATGACCTAAAAATTTGAAGAAGACTTGGATCGTGCCCTTAATGAGCTGACTCTCCAAGATGGTCAAAGCGCCCCATGAGCTGGCTAAGACCTAAAAATTTGAAGGAAAACTTGAATCGTGCCCTTATTGAGTTGACTCCCCAAGGCGGTCAAAGCGCCCCATGAGCTGGCTAAGTCCTAAAGATTTGAAGAAGACTTGGATCGTGCCCTTAATGAGCTGACTCTCCAAGGTGGTCAAAGTGCCCCATGAGCTGGTTAAGACCTAAAAATATGAAGAAGACTTGGATCGTGCCCTTAATGAGCTGATTCTCCAAGGCGGTCAAAGCGCCCCATGAGCTGACTAAGACCTAAAAATTGAAGAAGACTTGGATTGTGCCCTTAATGAGCAGACTCTCCAAGGCGGTCAAAGCGCCCCTTGAGCTGGCTAAGACTTAAAGATATGAAGAAGACTTGGATCATGCCCTTAATGAGCTGACTCTCCAAGGTGGTCAAAGCGCCCCATGAGCTGGCTAAGACCTAAAAATTTGAAGGAAAACTTGGATCGTGCCCTTAATGAGCTGACTCTCCAAGGCGGTCAAAGTGCCCCATGAGCTGGCTAAGACCTAAAAATTTGAAGGAAAACTTGGATCGTGCCCTTAATGAGTTGACTCTCCAAGGCGGTCAAAGCGCCCTATGAGCTGGCTAAGACCTAAAAATTTGAAGAAGACTTAGATCGTGCCGTTAATGAGCTGACTCTCTAAGGTGGTCAAAGCGCCCCATGAGCTGACTAAGACCTAAAAATTTGAGGGAAAACTTGGATCGTGCCCTTAATGAGCTGACTCCCCAAGGCGGTCAAAGCGCCCCATGAGCTGGCTAAGACCTAAAGATTTGAAGAAGACTTAGATCGTGCCCTTAATGAGCTGACTCTCTAAGGTGGTCAAAGCGCCCCATGAGCTGGCTAAGACCTAAAAATATGAAGAAGACTTGGATCGTACCCTTAATGAGCTGACTCTCCAAAGCGATCAAAGCGCTCCATGAGCTGGTTAAGACCTAAAAATTGAAGAAGACTTGGATCGTGCCCTTAATGGGCTGACTCTCCAAGGCGATCAAAGCGCTCCTTGAGCTGGCTAAGACCTAAAGATATGAAGAAGACTTGGATCGTGCCCTTAATGAGCTGAGTCTCTAAGGCGGTCAAAGCGCCCCATGAGCTGGCTAAGACCTAAAGATAATGAAGAAAACTTGGATCGTGCCCTTAATGAGCTAACTCTCCAAGGCGGTCAAAGCGCCCCATGAGCTAGCTAAGACCTAGAGATTTGAAGAAGACTTGGATCGTGCTTTTAATGAGCTGACTTTCCAAGGCGGTCAAAGCGCCCCTTGAGCTGGCTAAGACATAAAAATTTGAAGAAGACTTGGTTTGGGATAGCGCTCCATGAGCTTGCTAAATCCCTGAAAGATTATAAGTTGAGCAACATTTTGTAAGTTGGGTGACTGGGAGCCTGTGAAACTCCGAATTGGGACTGTTTTAGGAGCTGGCTAGCTCCCTAGGAGATTATAAATTGGGACTGTTTTAGGAGTCAACCAGAAGCTTAAGAAGCTTTAGATTGGGTTTGCGTTCTATGAGCTAGCTAGATCCCTACATGTGAATATGAGTCGAAATAGTACTCCATAAGCTGACTGAAGCACTAAAGAGGATATAGATAGGAACAGTGCTCTATGAGCTAGCTATATCCTTGAGAAAACGGATAAAGGGTAAGCATTCTTCAGATTCGCTTAAGCTCTATTGAGAGTTGGAAGTAAACCAAAGAACATAGCCAACTTAAAAAAAAAACTCTTGATTTGAGAAATTTATAAATAAGGAATTTGGTGAAAACTGTTTATAACATGAATTGAAAATTTGGCTACAATGGATGAAATGGACTAGAAAATGAATGGAAAAACTTATAATAAGCCTTCACTTTCTCTTTCTCCTTTTCATGTCTTTTCATTTTCTTTTTTCGTTCTTTTTCCTTGAAAGTTTGCTAATGGATACAAATTCCTTTTTAAAAGGCAAATGCTATAATCATGTAGGGTATCTCATATTCATCCTAGTTTGTAACTTAGACAATGAGATTCTTGGATAGGCCTTAAACATTCATTTTGTAAAGAAAAGATAACTCACGATTAGTTTAGTCGAAAAGGATTTCCTTATGCACTCTCGGTCTGGATTTCACTCTTGATTACTATTCCAAAAATTATAATCCAATTTGTAAATGATACGTTCTGATCGATCTGTTAGGTCTTTTTGGGTTTAGTATTGTAAATTGGGCTTTTGGTTAAATGGTTTCAAAATAAGTTAATTGAGAGGGCCAATTTTTGAAGAAGTGTTTTCATCTAACCCGGGGGTACAAGTCAAGAACCCTTAGGAATGAACTAGATGTGCGCTTGTCCCAGTTTCAAAAATAATTTTTATCTTAGATAAATTATTCTGCAAAATTAGAAGAACTTTGAATAGGGAGGTATTGTAGGTGTGAAGGTCTTATGTTTGAGAATCGAGTGGATAGAAATGATTTATATTTATGATTTGGAGTATGGTTTTGAATTGAATGTGGAGTTTTTGATTTGTAGTTAAAAACGTGACTTTGAATGAATATGAGGTGTCTTTTTTATCATTATTTTTATTTTTTATTTTATGTTTACGTTTTGACCGAAGAAATAAAAATTAACTAAGCTTTCCTAGCTTTTTTTTTTTCTTTTTTCTTTTTCTTCTTCTTTTCTTTTCTCTTTTTTTTTTATTATTATTTTTTTTTTACAACTTTTTGTTACAATAGAATAAGGAAGAAAGAAAAGAAGAAAAAAATACAAAATGGAACAACAAAAACGAAAGAACTTAAAAGGAGGATGGGACAGACTTGAACTTGGGCCAAGCTACTGCATGTGGGTCGGAGCTGGGTTCAGATGTGGCTTTGGAGTAGGTTGTCTAGTTGACTCTTGGATTCAGATTGCGCAATGGAGAAGAGCAGCGGTGAGAGATGGGCATGATGCAGCCCGACTTGGTGGGAATTTTATGCGGGTGAAATGAGTTTCATGTGTTTTCTATTGGGCTTAGTGGGTCTAAGAGTGGCGTTGCGGCCAATGGAGGTGGTTTGAGGGGTGGTGCAAGTTAGCCTTACGTGGTGGTGTTGGGTTGTCCCGTGTGGTGGCGGCTAGGAAAGAGAGGGGAGTTGGATTTTATGGTTTTGGGGTTGCTGGTGCTTGTGGTGGTGTTGGTTTGGAGCTTGGTGCGGTGGATGTAGTGGTTTTGAAGTAGTGGTCGAGGGTTTTGATGGTAGAGCTTAGGGTTTTGTTAGTGGTGCTACTAGAGACTACGACAGTGAGTAAGAGAGGTCGAGACTGGAAGCTCTCGTTGTGGGCAAGTTGGTTGTGTAATTGTTTTACACGGAAAGCTATTTTGTAGAGAGAGAAAGAGTATCGAGTAGTGAGAGAGAGAGCTCGTCTGTGTGTTTTTGTGGTTGGGAATGAAAACCGATGATGAAACGAGGATGAGGAGGCCCTATTTATGTTAGTTGGAGCTTGAATAGGTTTGGAAAGAGGCGTTAATGGCTGAATCAGCCATGAATGTACACCACGAATTTCAAGCTATATGGGTGATTTCAATGATGATTTTGACTCTCCAAAAAGATGAATGTGGACAAGAAATGGGCACCGATTTGTAATACTCCAAGTGCTGTTTGGATTTGTACATATACTTTAATAGAATTTGCCAAAAAAAAAAATTTTTTTTAATTGGGTAAAAAATAAGAAGATCGCGTTGAATATGGTTTCTCCCATTTGCAGAAATCGCGATGGAGACAAGAGGATGTGGCACGTGGTTACGTGCCACGTGTATGCAATGTACATGCGCGTATGTAATGTACGTACGCGTTGTAAAAAATTAGGCACGCTGTGGTCCTTAGGCCATTCGATCAGGGCCTTCGACCTTGTTTCCAAACTTTGCGGACTGGGTTTAAGAATTCTTATGCTTTTTTTAAAAACTAAGTAAATAAAATAAAAATATACTAAACTAAGTTTCCACCACTCCTAAAGTTTATACGAATTAAATCTTTTTAAAAAGTCCAAAATTTTTTATTTTTTATTATTTTTTTACTTAGACCCAATGCTAAAAATTAAATGATATTTTCTAAATAATTTAAAGACCTTAAATTAATAAGTCTTCAATTATTGATTTTTCTTTTAGCAACCCGTTAACAAATTTGCTGATCTTGTGTATGTGGAAGGTATATCAAATATAGCTTATGCTCTTGTATTCATTTGACAACTATTCTTGCATAATCTATCTTGATTTGTATGGCTTGAACTTGGGCTTCAAGAGATCTTTTCTTATCCTGACACATATTATCAGCTTTCCTCCTCGAATGAAAGAAGTAATCATTCAAAAGACTCACTGTGGAGAACTTGTCATCCAGTCTGAATTCCAATATATATTTAATTGCCTTAATCAGTTTAATCCCTCGCTTGTTTGCAATCATTGTTTGAATCAACGCTTCAGGATAAACGCGTCCTTTAACCCAAGCTTTTGGCAAGATTCAGAAACCTGTTTCCAACAAGAAGGATTCAAGGTCCCATAACATTTGCAGGGTTCAACTTCACGAACTGATTATAAACCTTGTGTAACATAATGAAACATAGGACTTCCATATGATCATCATTTGCCTATTTCAACTTTTTTATCCATTTCTTCATAAGACATCCAGCTTCATCACATACCTAGCACTTAATCTTAGGAGAAATGCTTCGTAATTATTCTACCGAAGGAATGCAATTATTTCTAGTTATTCCCCCTTCAAAGTGTATATATCCATCTAGATGTGAAGTGTCAACATTCTTTATTGCATTAAGAACAAGATATGCAAGCTTCGAAGATGACCTAAGAACTCTCGAAATCTCACCTTCTACCAAATTGTAAGCTGTGTCAACACTAAGTAACATTCTCAATTCCTTCACATCATCCTTCCATCCACAGGAATTGGAACCAACATCCAGCTTGCGTGTTTTTTTTTTTCATTTAGCTTTCCTAGCTGCTTAACATCATCTTAAAGGCATATGTGCATGTCTTTGGAACCAATATCATAGCGGTCAGTGTATTTGATGGCAGTCCTTATAGCACTAATCTTGCGATTCATGGCCATAATTTAGTTCGCAGGTGACACATTTTCCTCTTGAGATTAAGAAGCTCATCAACTTTAGGCCATTTTTTGTCACTAACTTCCAAAGCCATCTCAAAACAACCTTGATAAATATGGCTCCTGTGGGCTGGGAGTATGAAGGATTATTGTTTTGTTGATAGCCACTGTAATAAGTTGTGTAATCGGAGCTCCATAACCATAAGAGTTAGCCATATAACCATTATAGTCTTGTGTTGCACTTGATGGACCTACACTCGTTGAGCTCGCAAATTTTAGACATTAAACCATGTAGGTTGTATTCCAAAGTGAGCGACTTATGAAATCATAAGAGATAATATCCTTCACAAACTTATATGAAACAGTTGTGCCATAAAAGCGATTGTTGATACAGGTGCATAAGATGTCAATACACTTGGAATGTAAATTGAATCAGGTCGACCCTATATATTCTCATGGCTTGAAAGTGTTTTATTGCTTGGCTCTTATATCCTTTCTTTTCTTTCATATTCTAAAGTATACGATTTTGTCTTGACATTTGATAATTTATCATCCCTATAGTGTCTTGTATTGTCACATTCTCGTTGACATTTTCATGATGACACGGACACTAATAACATTAGGTTGCTACCCCTTACTTAAACTTTGATAAGTTAAATGTCTTTCGATAGCAAAGTATTGCCCTATTGAAATGCGATAAATGATATTAGTTGAAATTTAGCTAGAACTTAACGGTGGTTTGCTACTTATCCTTGTCTTATAATCAATTCCAAAATCATGTTTTGTTGGCGTATTTTTGGGGCTCTATCACAAATGATTGCACTTCAAATCTTTAGTTGGGTATAGACTTGCTTCATGAATAAACGAATGTGCATAGCATGAGCATGTGCTATGGGGCTTCGTGGTATGATGATATTTAGTCTTCATATGTATCTTTTCCATTGATATTAGTCTCTAGATGTGTCTTCGTACGTCCTTCCCATCTCCCCTTTTCTGATGAAGCTAACACTTTATCGTTGTCCATTATTTGTAGGTACCAAGACCACTATTTAAGGGGTCTACAATCATATTTTGAGTACTCATTATCTTGAACTTGCCATAGTCAGCAAATTGAGTCAATTCAAAAAGGATCTCTTCACCATTTGAACCACGACTGCTTGCAAATGAGAGTTAAAAGTCTACGATCATAACTTAAGGACCATATCTTGAACTAGTAATTGTTAACAAATCGGTACGGTTTAAAGAGGGTAGACTCTTTACCACCTGAACTGTGATTGTTTGCCAATCAAGGGTTAAAAGTCTGCGATCATAATTTAAAGACCACATCTTGAACTAACAATAGTTAGCAAATTAGTACGATTTAAAGAAAGTAGACTTTTTATCGCTTGGACTGTAACTGTTTGCAAACCGAAGGCTAACGAGGACTAAACTTTATTAGAGGGTGACAAAGAAGAGGTATAATTCTTGGGTCATGAGTGACCTCCTTTTGTAATCTTGATAAAACCAATTGCAACTTGTAATATGAATTGAACATGAGTACTAAGTCGTAAGGCCATGCACATATGAGCAAATGATGATTGAGCGTGAGCTGAACACATGCAACTTGAACATGAGTCTTGGACTTGAGCATATGAGAGTAATGCACTTGAGTTGAACATAACCTACCTTGAACATGATTGCGTAAGAGTTGAGCATGAGTCCACGAGCTTTGTACACATGAACGAGACATAACATGAGAGTTGTACACTTCAATTCAGCATAATCCTTCGTGTATGAGTACATGTGAGCTTTTAACATGAGCACTTCAAAACCATGATGTGAGCCTTGAACTCGACGTAAGGTTTGAACATGACGTAAGTCTTAGACATCAACACATGAGAGTTGAATGCAAACTTGTAAGTTAGGTATACACATTAATAAAACACAAGTCTTGAATATGAGTATTGACCATGAGTCTTAAACATGATGTAAGTCTTAAACATGACGTAATCTTTGATTGTGATGTAAGCCTTTGAACATGGCATGATAAAGTCTTAAACATGATGCGATGTGAGCATTGAACGTATAAATTGTACATGAGCCTTGAATATGAACTTAACATGAGAATTGAACATGAGCTTTGATCCTCTTTAATTTGAGTACTTGTAAATTGAATATTAAAATGAATAAGAACCTCTTGGACATGAGTAGTTGTAAGCTTTTATGTGAGCATAACATATGAATTGAACATAGACCTTGAACATGAGCATGTGAAAGCTGAGAGCGAGTCCACGACTTAAACATACATGAACTAATTATAAGCTTTATGCATGAACATATAAGAGTTGATGACTTAAATTTATCATAATCCCTTTAACATGAGTATATGTGAGCTCCTAACATGAGTAATTCTAAACTTTTGATATGAGCATACACGAATTATGTATATGAATTGAACATCATCACTTTTAGCACTTGAGTTAAATATAAGTCTTGTTATATGACTTGGAACCACGATGTGGGTTTTGAATTTGCTGTGAATCTTGAATACGACATAATTCGCAAACGTAACATGAGCCTTCATTGTGAAATAAATCTTGAACATGTCATAGGTCTTGAACATGACTCGACATGAGGCTTGAATGTCATGCGAGGCTTCAACAAGTTGTAAGGTTTGAAGTAATGCAAGGCTTGAGTGCAAAGCGAGGCTTGAGTGCATTGCAAGGCTTAAGCAGGATATGAGGCTTGAATACAACATGAATCCTGAACACTACGTAAGGTTTAAGCATGATATGGATCTTAGCATCATAGGCTAGATATGGTTCTTGACATGTAAGCTATACATGAATAGTTGAATCATGAGCCTTTTTAACATAAATATGAATAGAAACAAGCCCATTACACAAGTTGAACATGAGGCATTCAACATTAGTTTTCTAACTTGAATACATGAGTTAAGCATGAGTGAACATGAGAGTTGAGCATGAGTCTTTTGATATGAATATGGGTAAGCCGAATCTTTGAGTTAACCATGAGTCCTTAATAAGGCTTTATTCCTTATACTACCTTTGTCATTTTTTCTTTAACTTCACACTTTGGATGAGCTAAATCTTCTAGTTAAACATGAGTCCTTAATAAGGCTTCATTCCTTGTACTGCCTTTGTCATTTTTTCTTCAACTTCCCACTTGTATAATTGTACGATTTATATCCCATTTGCACTTCACTTTATTAACTCACTTATTTTTCATGGTTTTCACATGTAATCACCTTTTCCTTCTCCCCTAAGTGGTGGCAACTGTAAGTAGGCATTGTTACCACTTTCAAGAATCAATAGGAGGAGGCAACATGACATTATATGTAAGTAATCTAATGTAATGCATAGCTCTAGTAATGTCATCCTTTATATTGGGCAAAGGAGATGTGATAAACCTGTGTAACGTATTGAATATCTAGAGCACTTATGTATCGAGTGTCATGTACGCATTGAGCCTTGTATGTACTCGCGCTTTAAGCATTGCCAGCATATGTATATAAAGCCTTGCAAATACGTGCACATCAAACATTGTGCATAAGGAGTGTTGCATAAAGTAAACATAATGAGAAATGATCATCACTATGTAAGAATAACCTCTTCATATACTATATTCATTTATAATTTTCTTTCCCCAATTATTTACATTTAGAGAAGGGACAATCATCTAGTCTTGATGCCTTTTATTCCTTTATAACACCATTGAAGATCTAGTGCTATATTGTAGTACATTAGTTTTTGTAAGTCATGCTACCTTGAAGGGGTATACTAATTTGGCCTTACAATAATGCATTGATTTTATAAGAGCAATTATATAAAACATTGGTTGTATGTGCATATCTTAAGTGACCACTTGTGTTAGTAGGTACTGTCATAAGCTTTATTTCATATGATCATTTTTATCACTCAGTCGTAACTCTTGTATTTCCTTGTAAATATGAGTTGTACTTGAATATGTAGAACCAATAATAATGAAGTTCATTGATCCACTTTCATGCTATTTTATCTTTTTAGCACTTTTGTTAGCTTGTATGAAAATATCTTGTTGTTATGCACTTGGGGGTAATGGCTCTTCACTTAGTTGTAATGTACTAGACAATAATGTAGTAGGATGGCTTTAATCCCCTTAATGATTTACAATGTCTTCATAGATACTGAGAAGCATATCTTGATCTAGTGGTAACATAACCAAGCATATCTTGAATTTAAGTATGCTTTGTTCTTAAAGAGTTTACGCGCTTAAGAGTAATTGTTACGACCCGAGGGGGCTAGTGGTGGTAGTCGTGGCAGTCGTGGCAGTGCGGTATATCGTATAAAGAATTGTAAATTGAATTCCCTTACAATTGACGGATCTTTTATATGATACATAAGGCTGCAGCTACTGCTAACTACCAAGAGTGTGCAAGCTTAAGTAAGATCATTTCATGATAAATAATAAAATTATAAAAACATAATACATGGTTTATTTGTATAAAATTTTACAAATACGAAGTCTGAAACATATCTTAAGTTAAACTAGTATAAAAATTACATATTTAGATCTATAAACTATCAGAAATACTCTCTGATCACATCTAGCTCTCACACTGATCCCATATAGAAAACTAACCTTGGGCATGCGATGGCTCAACTCCACAAAAAGATCGGCTTGCGAGAGAAGACTACAAGGGTATAAGCTAACTAGCTTAGTGAGATAATTTCCCTTAACCATACAGCAATCAAGTTATACAGTAGTTAGATTCAACCAAATGAATGCATGACAAATAGTATGCTAAACAAATACATGCAGGTGACTAGGTACTGCATGCAACTCAGATTTAACACCTTTCGAAGTCAGGGTTAGAGATACATTGGTACAGTCAGATCTGGGTATCATATTAGAACTTATTTTATAACGGAACTCCATGTTTCGTATTTAAAATATAATGGTACATCCATTACCAGTTTTATCAAAACGAGTTCTACATATGATTGTGAGTAGGTTCACACAGCCCTCACTCACCCCTAAACGAAGACCTTTGGACTCGACCTTTAGTTAGGCAGTTGGCGCCTCCAACGCCTAGTCATCTCACAGGCCAAGGTAAGGTTATATTGTACGTATACACCGTATAAAATCTATAACAATCAATAATCAACCTATGTATGGCTTCTGGCTACCTCCGTGTAATGTGACTGTCGGAATTAGTTATACAGTGCATGATTATACGTGATTTAAGTTAACTTTTTTCTAGTTGAATAAAATTACGTCTTATTTATTCAGTGATCATTCTAAGTCACTAATAATCAGTTCCTAATGAATCTACTATGCAACAATCATTACATTATTGAAGTTTAAAGTAAATTCACAATCAATAACAATTATTATACACAAGCATAACCCAACTCCATACACATTCATTTATAGATCATAACTTATATTCACTAACTACAAACACAAACAAGTATGGAATCATTAGGAAAAACTCACTCAGTCATGGCTAACTCAAGGGTTAGCTCAGGGTCTATATCAAAATCACCTGAGAATAATAAAAATTTATAAGTTTGGGAATTTAAAGTTAACTAGTATCATAATTTGTAAGGTCTACTTTATTTAGTTATATGAAATTGTTGATTCTAGCTTTTTTATTGAATCGCAGGTAACTTTTTCGTTTTAGCTCGGATCGTTATGAATTTATAATCCATTTTGATCGTTTTCGAGTGTATTTCTTCATAATGAGGTCCGTTTTGGACGTTGTGACTCGTAGTTTAAATTATGATATAAAAATATCACAAAAATTACTATTTAAGTTTAAAAATTATAAAATATTAATTTTCGCTTTTTTTTAATATATTTTCAATGTAATAATTATTTAAACTATATGTTTGGTATTTTTATTATTTTGAGCATACTTTTCCTATTTTTGAGATTTTAGCCTTATTATTATTATTATTATTATTGCCATTATTATCTTTATTATTTTTATTTTATTATTATTCATCTATATTTCACGATTTATACACACACACACACACACACACATATATATATATATA
>JAMXBB010000001.1:158503843-158533586 GCA_024138015.1 Lumnitzera littorea | reverse complement strand
CTAAGACAAGGTAAAACAACTTACTAATTTACAAGAAATACTACATAATCTTATCATAAGAATATACTTTACATAGATTATTTTTGTACTGCTATATACTTTTCAATTAACCCTAACATTGCCAACTTATCTTTAATTTATACTCTGCTCTCAAGCTTATCTCAATCCTTGCTTACAAGAAACTTGCAAAAGAAACCATAGGGGAATGAGTAAACTACGGCTCAGTGAGTTCGTTCCTTACCACTACTGATCAAGCAAGTTATCAAACAAACATTATTAGCACACATGTAAGTTATCTACATACGAAATGAATGCAAGCACAATAAATGTAGGCAACACATCCATAGGAGCCCGGAACTATAAAAGGCGTAGAGTTTCTTCGTTTACATGTCGATTTTTCCTCCATACTTATTCGCATGGAGCACCTCACTTTAACCACATGAGGTTGCTTAGGGGTACAGTTTCACCAGACGTTACTTGACTATTACCCTAGTCCGAGAATCAACAATCAATATAAGTGGACCTCAACTAGGGCCGCCCACCAAACTTATCAAAGCCCCTTCGTGCACAAATAACAAGTCCATCTCGCCATCAACAAACATTCAAGGCCCCATGGGCATAAATATGTGAGTCCTCTCGTAAAACAATTGGAAATACCATGCTAGCTTTGCCTTAACAATGAAAACATCATTTACGGATTTACAAGCCTTTTTAGAAATCATTTTAAAGTATATTTAAGATAGAAAAAACGTTTACCAAAACACTTTTCTCAAAAATTTGCAAAGCTAATACTCTCCATCAGCATACCAATTGGATCATAAACATGCGATAATTATAACTGGTTTCTTTAGTTGAATAGTTTCATTTACTGGTTTCAGAAAGTGATCACATGAATGATAACATACAAAGCAATCAGTCATTTAACAAGCAATCACTATTAATCCATACGCAGTATACAAATAAGAAATAGTAAGCAGATAGCAGATCATAAAAACTCTTTCACCTTGGTTATGCTCACTTTCCCAACTTTTGAGAATTTCTGAACTCGATAATCGAATACCTAAAAGATAAGAAAGATTATAAGTGTTTTAAAAAATTAGATTTCCCTGTTAACTAAATATCTATAATTATTTGTCTAGTTTCTCGCTATAACCTAAGTATAGTGTAAACATAGTTTTACTTAAATATTTTACTTACTTTTCTTGATTATCTTAAATTGTCAATCGCGTATAACTTTTCATTCTAGTTCAGATTCTTATAAACTTATAGTCTATTTTGATTGTTTTTTATTATTTTCGAGCGTACTTTCTTGTAGCAAGGTCCCTTTTGAACGTTATAACTCGTAGTTTTAACTGTGATATAAAAATATCACAAAGTTCATTATTTTAACTTAAAAAGCTATAAAATATCAATTTAAGATTTTTCTTAATATATTTATGATTTAATAATTATTTAAATCTTATAATTAATAATTTTCTTATTTTAAGCTTATTTTACTATAATTATCTATTTTTTAGATTTTAGAGTTACTAATTCAAAATTTTCCACTTTATTATTTTTCTACTTAATTAATTATTTTTATTATTATTATAAATTACGAAAATTAATTATTTTATTATAAATAGTGACGTGGCAACACATGAGAGTGCCTCGTGTCAATTTTGCACATTTTTTCAAATTTTTCATTATTTTCTATTTTACGATATAATTATAAATATATAAATACTTATGATTATATTTAATCAAATCTTTCAATTTACTTAATTATTAAAATTTTTCTCTAAATTATGATATTCTTATATATATATTTATTATCTTACTTTATTTATTAAATTATTATTATAGTATATTGTATACACTATTTAAGTATACTGGTATTTTTACATATATGTTACTATTCATATACATACATTTATACATATACTATATATTATATATTAAATCATTCTAATTTTACTTATACATTATGTACAAGTATATTACACACTTATTTATACTTTATATACTTATGTAGATATATGTACTATATACGTATATATATACTAAAATATAAATATTATTAATAATATGTATACTTATTATTTTATACATACACACACACACACATATATATATATATATGGAAAATACGAAATAGGTATCTATACATATGTTTACATATATATACGAAATTACATAATATATGTATATAAATATTGTAATATCCTATAAATCAGTAATCAAGATATGAACATCTAAGTATTAAGGCAAAACCTTGTCTTTATACAATTAAGATCAATAGTTGATTTAAGGTATTCGGAAAAGTAAATCAATTAGATTAGAAACTTACGAAAAACTTGATAACCTTAATCGATGATTTCTCATATGTTTGAAAATCTATAATATAATAAGAATATCAAGAATACAATCAAAATAGTGAAAAATTATTTTATATGAGACGCTAAGGTCGAATTTAGGGTAATTGTACCTAAATCTAGGGCTTTTAAGAAAAATTATTCGATTAAACCTAAACTTTAGGACTAAAATAGAAAAATTAGTTGAAGCAATTTGGTGAAGTTAGATTTTGAAAATAATTACCCAAAACCTTGATTTTTCCCCTAAAAATATGATTACTTAATATAGTGTAAAAATGATCGAAATCCCTAAAATCGAGCTCTGAATGCGACGATGACTTAAAGAAAAGTTAATTAGGCAATAAAAGAAAATAATATATCATAATATACTATATGAGTATACATGTATTTTTATGAGTATACTTAGTATATATAATAAACATATTCATAAATTAACCTAAAATAATATAATTATGCATAATGAGAGATAAAATCGCAAAATTAAATAGAAAAAGTATCTTAAAAATAAAAGATATGCTAGAAACATGATTACACGCATATAATTACTTATTATGTGTATGTTATATATAGAATATATATCGGTATATTAATAAAAATCATTAAATACTAATATAAAAGACCAGAATACCCTAAAACATTATCTAAAAATTATAAAAAAAAATTAAAAACGACTTGAAATATGATTAACTGAAATATGGAGCAGCTTAAAAAGAATAACTAGTTACATCAAAAGTAAATAACTAAAAAATTGACACATCACATATGCAAATTCCTTAAAAGAATAGACAAATAAATAAAAAAATTACTTAATGGCTAAGGATAAACTCAATTGACCTAAACCACTATAAATAGGACTCCTAGGGCCAGGTTATACACTTTAAACACTTAGGGGATTTCTGGAAAAATTTATAAAAATTAGAAAATAAAATGAGAAAAATAAGGGAATTATCGAGCTAAGCTAGAAACCAAACCAAAAGAGTGTCTTTTGTGGAACCTCGTCGCCACCTAGTAGAGAAACCATCGCCCAATCTAGCTAATAACCCCTCTCTAGCCAACGGTGGCTGGAGCTCTAATGAACTCAAGTTCCGAGCTTTTGCCTTATATTTATCTATTTTTGAAAAATTATTAAATTAATTAAAAATATATAAAAAAATTAATTTTTGGGTTATTTTAGATTTAATTTCATTTAGTAAATTTATTTTAACAAAATTAGGAATATTTAATGTACTTGCTTAACAAATGTACCATTCATCCAAATTTTGAAATTCAAAATAAATACACTAAATGATGTAGTTTCTAGTTCAAAAATTTTGTGTAGGATGTTTATGATTATATGTAAATGCTATGTAGCTTGAATTTTGATTTGAATATTTTTAATATTTATTGCATTTTTTGCTTAAAAATAGCTTAAAAATAGGCTGAAATTATGAAATAAATAGGAAATTATGAAATTAAATGATGAAATTGACATGTACTGATTTCTAGTAAATAATAATAATGTTGGGATAGGTTAAAATTAATTTGGTTAAAAAAGAATCATATTTGGGTAATTAAGTATAATTTAGGAGTAAAATCATAATTTCGAATATATAGGCGATGAATCGATAACACAAAACTAAGTGATGACTGAATTCCACATATTTTTAGGAGTCTATAAAAATTTTCAGGGAATTATTTGGTAACTTAAGCTATTTATTATGAATTTACGTAATAAAATAGCTTAAATAAGGAACTGATAACCAATTCTAGTAATAATAGGTTAAAATATAATAAATAGTTGAATTATCTATTTATGTATTGGTTAGATTGGATAAAAATTATATATATTTTTAATACGTTTAATGATATTTTAATAACCAAGATACATTATAAAGGTATTAGGGTCATATAATACCTATATTATGAGTTATATTAACAAATTAGGTAAAATATGGTTTGATAACATAAATTACGTATAGTACAATAATATTTTATTAGATACGTATAATTGTGTTAAAAACTTGAATTACTCGTTAAAAGTCATTTATAGAAATTAGGACTCGTAATACGTATCGTTAAGTCTATATGAACTCAATAACACTATTTTTACTAAAATTGGATAAACCTAGGTAATATAATCTATATCTCTACAATATTACTAATTTATGTACTACTATAACTCTACCGTAATTGAAACATGATTTAAACGATTAAAAGTACGTTTCAATACGATCGAAACGATATATTATGCGTAATAATATAATTACATATATTATTAATAAGTACTGACTTAACTTGATTTATATAATAAAACTATATATTATTATTATAATATACTTTAGATAAGATCCTAATGTTTTTGTAACTATTATGAAAACTAAATTTAGATTTTATATATATAGGACTCCTCAGTGATTAGATCGTTGACGACCTAAGTTTTTCGTAGTGAGTGTTAGGACAGGTAAGTAGGATCAACGCTTTACCATATTTTGGGATATTATTTCAGAATATCTTGAGACTTTGGTATGTATTAGCTTGTGATTGTAGTTAGTTGTTTGTGCATATGTAGCGTTTGTGGTTAGATTTTGATTTGTTGTGATGGGAGCTAAGCTCCATGATATGGTTGTTCAGTGATTATTATTATGCCTGAATTGTCTAAGCTTGGTTGATCACTCTGAAAAGATGAATTAACTCAAACTTAACTTAATATTTTAATTTGATATGCATCGCAACCCACTAGGGATAACAACTAGGATTCTCGAGCCAAATACGGACTCCTTTCGATGAGGATAGCTGAAATGGTTTTTTCCCTACCTTTAGCCGAACTAAGTGACAAGAGAGGAGGTCACGGCAAGGTTTGGGGTTGTGATTTGAAGGTGGTCATGGGAGGAGGGTGTTCTCTATTATAGAAGCCCTGATTTGATTTCGATTCGTGAATGTGTGACGTTAATCTCCTCAACCCAGATTAAAGCAAGTGTAATTTCTCTGATCTCATGACGGCTTGGATAACGTTGTGTGATAATATTTGCTTGTATATACATTGCATTTAACCAACTTGATTGAAAACCCTACTCGTGATGTGCTCAGTGTATACTTTTATCTCTACCCCACTTACTAAGTAAATTGTCGCTCATCCCCTATACTTGGTTTTGTAGGTTCCAAATGGCTTATAAGCACCTACCCAACATTGGAACCCTAGTAAACTGAGATGAGGAGCGAGATACAACAAGAAACGGCTAGTTATTACCCTTACTATTAACTTTTTATCTCTTAAGGAAAACTATACAAAACTTCTTAAAGGGCTTGGTAGTTTTCAATATTTTGGTTTATATATGAAATGACAAGTACTTGTGGGATTTACTAGTACTTTTTTATAAGGTCAAATTACAAGTTTATTATTAGAAATTATTTTAAAGAATTACTTCATAAGTTTATATCAAATAGGTATCGAATTGAATGCTTCAAAAGCATAAAGTTAAGTATGCTTGGTGTGAATTAAGTCTAAGATAGTAGTTGTGAGGACACTTTCTATCTTAGGATGGTTCATACGATGGGATTGTTACGAATTCACCTTTTCGAGGTGTGATACATATCATATACTAAAATAAATATTATGTACATATACGCCTTTATATATATTCACATACATATATACATAATTAATTAAGTAAAATACTAAATACATATACATGTATATAAAGGAAATATTTAGTATACATACATATTATACTTAAGAAAAATACTATGTACATATATACATACCTATATATATATTCATGTTTACATACACACATACACACACACACACACACACACATATATATATATATATATCAATACCTAAATAGTGAAAATACTAAATATATACCATATGTATTCTTATTTATACATACATACATATACATATACCGTACGTTATACATAAAATACATATATACATGCCTACATACATATGTTTATACATAAATAAAGAAAATACTTAATACCTATGTATATATCTATTTATGTATAGACATATGTACATGTAATTAAATATATAACAAAATACTTAGTATATACATGTACATACTATATGATATACATATGTATAAGTAAAATAAATACACTTACCTAAATATTTTAGTGATATAGTGGTTGAATTTTCTTAGTTTTCTTCTTCCTTTTTCTTCTTCTTCTTCTTTTTCTTCTTAGTCTTTTTTCTTTTCTCTTGTTTTCTTATTCCAATTGTGTGTGTGTGTTCTAGTTTTTCTTTTTCTTTTTCTGGTTTGTCCCACTTCTAGATGTGAATTAAGTGAAGAAATGAAGCATATAAAGTTTAAAAAAAATGAACAAATCTTAATAGATTATGTATTAATGAGAATAAGACATTTATTTTATGTAACTGTCCCTTATCTCTTAATTATTGGACACTTGTACAAGTGAATTTAGCATATGGGCTGCTGAAAAAAAAAAAAAAACAGTTATACGATCACGTAGAAGAGGAAAAAATAAGAAGAAGAAAAAGAAATAGAAAATAAAATATATGTAAATTTTCTAAACATAAAAATCATAAAAATAATAATTGTAAATTTATTTTGGGATTTTATGAAAATTTATTAATTTAATTGATACTCATTACATTTATAATAATTACAAGTTATTTTAACATTTTCGTTAAAAGTTTTATGCGATTATGTGATTAAGTCGATAATTGTGATCGATTATGATTATATCACTATTAAGTGATATTTATTTTTTTATAAGCTTAAAGTTATAATTTTAAGGTTTTGATCAGGCTCGGATTCGATTTCGAATATTTGCGCGCACATTAGATTTAGGGTTTTTATATGTGATTTAGGTTTTGAGCAAAATTTTAGAGTTTTTATCCTTTGTATTAGGTTCAAGTTTAAAACTTTAATTAGTTTTAAATTTATTGATTCCGTTGAGTTAAAGTAATTACCTATAATATTTAAATCGATTCATTACCTAAAACGCTAAATTTGCAGGATTTACATTCTTTCCCCTTACAAAAAGTTTTATCCTCGAAACTTGATCGAGGTAGTTTTTTATTGAATCTACTTTCATTATTCATAAATAAATTGTTTACATGTAATCAACAGACTTCTTATTAGTATCTCACATAACTATAAATATCATTTCAAGTCCATACAATGTAATCACATAAATAATCTCCTCATACTTGTTACATTAAATCTCTAAGGCTCCTCAATAAGTCATTAGATTTCTTCCTCATTTGTTTACTTTCAATAGCATTTAGAGATATTATGGCTGTACCTTCTATAATTACTGCATACCCAGGCATTCTTTCTTTTAAAACACCATTTCGCTTTATGTCCAATTTTTCTATAGTAAAAACACTTTCCTTTTAGCTGTGAGCAATCTTTTGGATGATGATCTTGGTTGCACTTCCAGCAGTTTACTTCATATGGCTTCTTTACGATTGTTTCATCCACTTGTGATTGCGATACCTCCATTGGTTACTTGTTACTCTTATTAGTATCATCCCTTGCTTCTTTATTTGATTCAACAATTTCCTTACTTTCTTCATTATGTCCTTTTAGGAACTCTTTTCCTATATATTCTATCACTCTTGCTCTTTCAACAACTTTGTTATAAGTCTCTAACTGAAATTCTTTCAACTTAGTTCGAGTTTCTTGATCCAATCTTGTTAAGAATACTTTGATGCGAAATTGATCATTAAGTCTTAATTCTAGGTAAGTAAGATGCATCAGTCTCTTGAGTTCACATTTATATTCATTAATTCTTCAATTTCCTCTTCATACAAACAATAAGTCTTCTTGAAGTTTCTTTCGTAAGCTTCTTGAAATGTAATCTTTTAAAAATTCTTCCTTAAACTCATTCCAAATGATAGGTCAAGACATAACCTTACTCTTGAAGCTCCATCATATTCTCGCATCCTTATGTAGCATAAAAGTCCCATAAGTTAACTTTAAGTCTTCTGGAATCTCATAGATTTCAAAGGATTTCTTAATCCATGCCATCCAATCTTCTGTTTTAATTGGATCATTAGGTTTACCTTTAAAGTATTTGTTGACTTTGATAAATTCAGAAAGTTTCATTTTATGTGATTCCATTACTCCCAAAATTATTTTCTAGTTGACCTTTACTTTCTCAATTTTACAATACCTACAAAGGATCAAAACCAAGATCAATTATAATAACCTTCTTAATGTAATATCTTCTTAAATCAGTATCATTTAACTAACTCATTTATTTAAATCATCAAATATCTGATTCAATCCTCCTTTCATTATTATATCATTCTGTTTTATAAGAGCAATCACCTTTAGGTCACTAATTTACACATTATATTCAATCATACTTTTCCTCTTGTTGTATTACAATTGAAATCCGCATAATATCACTTATGATTCAATCTTAATAATCTATTTAATCAATGGTTTAGAATCACAAACCTATTATCACAAAGTTAAGTGTAGTTGTTGCCTCAAACTGGGCATCCTCATCAAAGTCTAGTAAATAAAAGAAATTTCTAAAATTGGCAATCTTCAACAAAGTAAGAGTAGTGTTGTCATCTTTATTTGTCTTGATCACGATGCCACGTTGGTTGTTGTGAGCTAGAGGTTGATTATTCCCAAATCATTATCTTCGATGATCAGTTCTTCATTTTGAACTCACTTATTAAATATTTTCTTTAAAGTCTAACAGTCTTTCAAAGGGTGGCTTACACTCCTGTAAAATTTGCAATACTTATAGTCACTCTTCTCTTCATTTGTTGGTAAGTGCTCAACCCTTGGGAGTCTAATGTTCCCATCACATAGCTATTGGTCGAGAAGTGTGTTTACTTTTTCCATTGAGTATAGGTATGCTAGAGATGGTTTAGTGCTTGTGGGCTTTTCACTTCTAATTTTCTTTACTCCTTTTGGATTTTCCTCTTAGGCTGAGTTCACTGACAATGTGCTTTTATTAAATCTTGCATTTTCACCTCTTTGTTGTGCTATTAAATTGTTGGCCTTTCATGCGTTCTCAACCAATACAGTGAAAGAAACCAATGAAAGGTTATTAAGATGCATTGTGTACTTAGTAAACATCCTTTTAATGCAAACCTTAACTAACTTTCCTTCATCACAAATGTCTTATATATTTAAGGAACATTGGCTAAAGCACTCAGTGTAACTATCAAGTCTAATTTTCCAGTTTCTTTCATTTAAAATCGATTTCCCCATTTCCGATTAATACTAAGTCTTAACCCATTTAATATTAATCTTTGACTAAAGAAATTAGGAAATTCTGTTTTTTTTTTTTTTAAATTTGGAGTTGCCACTAAACTAAAGTCGGGAAAAAAAAAAGAAATTGTAATCAATTGGGTGGATTGATTACGATTTAGCTATCGGTCTTTAATTTCAATTTGAGTAAAGAACTAGAGGATTCCAAATTCGGAGGCTTACCTATTAAAACCTAATAGGTATTACTATCTATTTACTAAAATTAGGATTATTATTCTAATTATAATATTTTAAAAAATCAATAAATAAATAAATAAAAAAGAAAAAAAAGAACCAAAGTTTTTATAGATTTTATCGTTGCCCTAAAGGTACCTATGTACTCACTAGTTGGGATCAGACAATCGTAATTCTTTCAGAAAATCTTAGGGTATTGATTTATTTTAATTAAAAAAAAAACGACCAAGTTTACATTTTAATTGATTCTGTTTATTATTAAAAAAATTTAAAGGGCTCTAACTCGTAAGTGATTAAAAAAACTCTTTAAGATACTACAACCTTTTTGTAAAAATTTCTTTTTTTGTCAATTTTTTTTTTCCTTTTGAAAAATAATTTTTCTACATGAGAATTCCTAAAAATACTAATCCTAAAAAAATTTCTAGACTAATAGATATACATGTATATATACACATCATTACTATTAAATAAGTATTCACCTAAATAAATTAGTGATATCATGTAATATGCTCTAATATATGAAAATCAATACTAATAAATCTCTTAAACTAATATATTCATATATTATATCACTAATAGATACTATAATAAGGCATATATATATAATGAAATAAAATTAAAAAAACCAATCTTAACCTTCCCTTGTCTAATATCTATATATCCCTGTATTTATATTGTTACCTATTAACTTAAATCAACCTAATCTATTTTAAGACTAATGCTAACAGAAGTATCCTTATTATATATATAAACTATTATACATAAATTATACCAAATTACTTAAAATCTTCATAAACTAACAACATGATATAATATAACAAACAAGAAAATAAAAGAATCAAACAACATTCTAAACTTGATTTGGCTTGCTGTTATGGATTTAGTTGAGCGGAATTTGTTGTTGGAGTTGTGTCGCCTACTACGTTGGGGGCAGTGCAGTGATCGGTGGACTGTGGCGTCGCGTAGTTGGGTCACTGTTCTGGCGTGTAGTTGAAGTTAGTGAGTTGACGATTGCAAGTGGGCTGTGCGGCCTGAATTTGGGCAAGTTAGGCGTATTGTGGTGATGATTGTGCAAGTGTTGGTGCTTCTGGTTGATTGCGAAAGGAAATCCTAGACACTATAGTTATTGTATGCTCGAGGGAGTGGTGTGTTGCTTGTGTCAGTGATTGTGATTATGGGTGCTGAATGGTTTTGAACAGCCTGAGTGGATGTCGGGAGTTGGCTATCATGAGTATGTTGAGGCCTGCTACTAGTTGCAGCAAAAGGGGGTCATGTTATGCTTTCGTGGATGAATCGTACATGGTGCTACTTATGGATAAAGAAGACCGCAGCTATTACTTGCAGTTCGATATTGCACATGATAATGCTTGATCAAGGGCTTGTTGTGGATGTGGCTTGAAAATCCTTGGGGTTTTTGGTTGTTCATCAAGGGTGTGGCTTAGTTGCTGCTATCGATGAGGACTAGACTAGGTGAGGGGGAACTTGTAGCGCGGCATCCATTGGTGGTGTGTGGCAAGGCAATGCACGTGTTCAATTTTCGCTGCAGAAGTGTGTGGATTATGCTGCAATTTGGTCGATCGAGTAGGGTTGAATTGTTGTGGTGAAGTGTAGTGGCTTCACAGTGTCTGAATTGTTGTAGGCTGCCAAGAGTGAAGATAGAGTAAAGGACCTCGGCTTAGATTGGTGATGTTGGAGTTATGTGGAAGTGCTATAGCAATACTTTGTTCGTAACAAGGGCGCAGGCAGATGGACTTGTATTGTTGTTGTTGCGTACGTATAGTGGTTGTATATTATGCAACGGAGTTGCTGTGAATTAAAGGGTGTTTGGGAGGTGGATGAAGTGTTGATTGGATTCAGTTCAATCGTAAAGGGGTGATTTAGGTGGTGGAGTTTTTGGGTAAAAGTGTACTGCTGTTGATGGGAGAAAGTCATATATATATATATATATATATATATATAGCTTTGAAACAAATCAATCTTAAATCATATTAAATCCTAACTTCTTAGAGATTTAAAATTGATTCATATATGATTTGACAAAAATCAAATGAGATTTGAATATTTTATATCAATTCAAATCCGATTTGATAAAAGTCAAAGTAAATTTGAATCTCACCAATCTCTATTGTATTATATTAAAAAATTTGATTAGATTTAAAACTATATTCAAATCCCGTAGGCTTAACCAATTCTCACAAAATAAAAGGAATAAAACTAAAAAGGACATTTGTACCTAGTGAGATTCAAACTGATGACTTCAAATTAAATTCAATCCAATACTCCAATACTTGTTCGTTAGGCCGTTGGCTTGTACCTTAACATATAGTACAATTAAATTGTTTTTAAACTACATGACTCTAATATAATTATTCGAACTAAGTTAAAACTAAAACTATTTATCCTTAAAATAACTTACTTCCTAAAAATTTTAAAATTCTTTACAATTTTTCCTTTTCTCATTTTTTGGGTATTTTGATCATTTGTTAATTTTTATTAATTTTACTTTTTTATTATTTTTGAGTTAAGACCCTAATAATAAAAAAGAAAAAAACTCAAAAATTAGGACTACGAAGATAAAAATTAAGTGTCTACAATAATCTATAAAATCTTCCTTAGACTTTTTTCTCATTCTCTCCATGTTAGTAAGGGTAACTCTTTCTTCAGTGGAGAAAAACTTCTCCAAAAACATTTTACACATGTTTTCTTATAAATCGATTGATCTTAAGGGAAGGTTGACAAACCAGGTTTATGCCTTCTTAGTGACTGACTTAGAAAATTCTTTCAGTTTCAAATCATCATCTAAACCATATACTTTTAGGTCCTAAATGAACTTTAACAAGTGTTCTTTAGCATTTTTTTTTTCTTTCCATTGAACAACATGAACTTCAAACTTACATAGTTTTTAAGGTATAGGGGCTTCAATTTTGATACCTTAGCTATAGACTTCACTTGTATCTCTTTCAAATACACAACTAATTCTTCTTTAGTCACAAATTAACCTCTCTAAGTGGATGTTTTCGCCCTTAGTGACATAACAGGGACGGAGTGCATGGGTGAGAGATTTACAAGTGTAAAGCTTATAGGCATGGGAGTTATTAGTGTTGGTTGTGCAAAGTCAACAATTGCAATATGTAGTATGGTTCATGAAGATGATGAGCCTCCAATTTGAACTCCTTAGTTCCTTACTTTAGGTAATGAATCTTGCATAGTTGTGGGTTCCGCCATAGGAAGTTATTGCTCAACTCTAGGAGCGACTTACTTATTAACAACAGTAGAGTTGAGTAGGGTGTGTTGTTGCATCACATTAGAAGAATTTGAGGAAGTTGCTCCCTATTGTGCAATAGCAACGGTAGTCAAAGCTGGAGTACATTGAGTAAACATGACTGTGAGTTCACCTAGGTTCTAATTAGTCTCTTGAAGCTCATGTGTTAGTTGCACATTGTGAGGATATCTTCTTGTGTGACATCTCCTTTATTGGTGCCTCTAATTAGAGGTAGATTTTGGTTTTTGGTCATAATAGCAACATCTTGCTCTTGATTAATTCCATCAGTAGGATCTAGTTGTCTTTGCCTTAAAGGTGCTATAATGTGAGTGCCAAGTCTTCCCTCCCTAGTGAAGTTATAAAAAATATGGGAGAATAGGTATAGATGCAAGAGTTACGTACGTGCCGCATGTGAAGTAGCGCTACATATGAATAAAGAAATGACTTGAGTAACTTGTGTGGAATGACAAGTAGAAAAATATAGAGAGGAGGAGTAGGCAATGTTGGTAAAACTCTAACATGTATGGTGATAAGTAGAAGTATGCGATGGCATCAAACTCCATAATTGATGAATAACGGGGTAAAGTTCTTGAGGTGTTTAAATGTTTGATCTTTAAGATAAGATTCCAATTGAGTAATAGCGTTAATGAGAGTTCTTTCTCTTATCCAAATGAGGATGTGAATAAGGTATTTATAAAAAATAATAATTGATTTCATCCATCAAATCATGATGGTGATTAATGGTTAAGATTGAAGCCATTTATTAATGGATTTCAAGTTGGCTATATTTCATGAGTTTAGGCCGAGATAAAGGTTTTATTTATTATTTTAGTATGAGATAAACTAAGAAAAGTTGGATTGAGTGAATTAATTTAATGAGTCTTGCTCCAAGTTTACTATACCAAATCTTCCTTTACCATTTTAATAATTTATGGACTTCTTGAGTCCTATCACCTTAACTCAAAGAGTCAAATCTATTTAATCAATAAGCTCGAAGCTCAATAGTCGATTTACTCTCTACACACTTTATTTATTCTACATTCATCATCAAGTTGGAAAAAAAAAAAAATCGTTTTGCCATTCGACGGATTGCATGGTTCCAATTCTCAATGTTTCCATTCTATCAATCCATTAGGCATAGGAAGACGTCTGGCTTGTGTAAATTATCTGCATCATCTTTGTTGTCCAAAACACTAGTTAAAACGTATTCAGTATATTACTTTTGGTTATTGAGTTTTAGTTTCGTTAGTCAATTTCCTTTTAGATAGTGATAGTTATTAAATTCTTTTGTCCCAAGCAGTGTTCAAGTTTCACATGCTGGACATTTGTTTACATCTCATTTCATAAGTTTGCAAACCCAAAAATAAAAAAATCACAACTTTTGTTTTATTACGTACTTAACATGTCAGTTCGTTAGATGTTTAAGTTGCACGATTCATACTGAGCATGTTACATTTAATTTATGTTGCACGTCATTTACACTTTCATTGTTAACTATAGGTAGTTGATATTTTACCTTTGTAAAATTAATTTTAAAAAAATAAAACAAAAGAAAACCATTTACTACGATGCTTCCAAATTTCCTTTCTTTTAACTCATTTGTGTAAGTTATTTTCATGCAGCTCTAGTAATTATTTCATTTTTCATTGCGTCATTAATCTGTCGCCATTCATGCCAGTACGTCGCCAAATCATCATTACAGTGCCATTTGATTTTGTTCCTAAGTGTCATTATATGTCATTTTAATAAAATTTATCCCTTGCTTATTGTTATCCGCTCATTGTTAGTTCTTTAGCTTACTTTTCGTGCATTCGTTCTTATTCTTTTAACTACATGTCGCATTAGATGATAGATGACTATTTGGAAAATCACTTTTGCGAAATTAATATGTGGCACTAAATGAGAAATGTGAAAAAGAAAGGATCCACATTTTTTGCAAAAAAAAAATTCTTGATCTATAAGCAAAGAATCACTTTGGCTATCTAAGAGGCATTGTTGAGTAACTACATGTTGCATTAGATGATAGATGGCTGTTTGCAAAATCACTTTTGCAAAATTAATATATGGCCCTAAGTAAGAAAAGTGAAACAGAAAAGATTCACTTTTTTTTGCTAAAAAGAAAATTCTTGATCTATAAGCAAAGGATCACTTTGGCTATCTAAGCGACATTGTTGAGTAACTACATGTCGCATTAGATGATAGATGGCTATTTGCAAAATCACTTTTGCAAAAATAATATATGGCCCTAAATGAGAAAAGTGAAAAAGAAAAGATCTACATTTTTTGCTAAAAAAAATTCTTGATCTATAAGCAAAGATTCACTTTGGCTATTTAGGTGACATTGTTGATTCACTACATGTTGCATTAGATGATAGATGGTTGTTTGCAGAATTAATATGTGGCACTAAATGAGAAATGTGAAAAAGAAAAGATCTACATTTTTTGGTAAAAAAAATTCTTGATCTATAAGCAAAGAATCACTCTTGCAAAAGCAAAGATCGTTGTAATATACCTAAAATAATGTTGTAAGAGAAATTTAATTTTAAACCATTTTAATTCTAACCTAGATATTATCTTAACAAGCTTACTATAGGCCTAAGGTCAATAACCTACCTTATTGAATGTGAGAGTCTACCTAAGAGAGGTTGAAACTAGATGAATTGATCCAACAATCCCAGTTTTAAGCTCATCAATCTAAATCTTCTTAAATTATCTCAATTATGAATTGAACTTTTTGAACCCTATTACTTTGCTTAAACGGTTAAGTCCAAATAAATGATGAATGAATAACAAATCATAATAGGCTTGGTGCAATACAAATTAGCCCCCCACACAAACTATTTTAATTCAATTCTAGAGTAATGTCATGATGGAGAATTTTCTTTAGAAATATAATAATATATAATACATATAAGATTTGTAATATATATAAAAGTCGCGAGCCTAATATCGAGGAGTTTGAGTTTGGTTCGTTTAAATAAACAAGCCTTATCTAGAGATCAAGTTCGGCTCATTTACTAATCAAATTTGAATTGAGCTAAGTTTAAAGCAAATTGATCAAGCTTAAGCGGCTCGGAAATAGCTTAGTTTGTTTTCAACCCTACTTATTTGGTGCTAAGGATTTGTCTTCACATAAAATATAAAGTCCACTCAGTTGTCATCTGATTAAATAAATAATCATTCTGTAACTATTTTGATTAACTTATAGATCTGCACCTTGTCTGGTTACATGACACCCCTATACCATGACGAGGCCTCAAATCGTTTCAGTATATAAGACCCAGGATTAAGTAGAATTTTCTCAACATCATCTCTTTATTTTATAGTAACGTTTCTCATCTTCTTGAGAGAAGCAACGATCAGGCCGAAGATCGTTTGAGAGTAAATGGAAGTTACGACGCAATATAATGACCCATTGGTTACAACCACGAATAAAAATTTATCTTCTGCTAGGAGAAGTGGAAAGTCTTGGACTATTTTTAGAGTACCACCTAGCATGTTGGATGTCCAAAAAAATGCATTCTTCCTGAAAGTCATTTCCATAAGTCCTTATCATAATGCAACTCCTCGAGAGGATACAATGGTATGATCTCAAGATGAGCCATCTCCTAGACCTTTTGAAACATCAGATGAAGGACAAAAATTACGGTGTAGAGAAGCATGTTGAAGCCATGAGGAAATTGGAGCCGAGAGCTAGAGAGTGCTATTATAATTTGCCTTCTGGCATTACTAGTGATGACTTCATTTTTATGATGGTCCTCGATGGCTGCTTCACCATAGACTTGCTGCTCTTGTCAAATTATGAGCTAGATGGCTTTTCTTGTTTTCGATTATCTTAATATCAATTGTTGAAACTAACAACTATGTATATGTCTTTATTCTGCAATTTAATAGGAAAATCAACTTGGTCCAAGTGATAGTAGTGGCCCTAACTCTCCAATTTGGAAGACACATTGGCTATTACCATCTCTTAAGCGTGATCTGATAAAGCTTGAAAATCAAATCCCTTGCTTTGTTCTTGAAAGACTTTTCTTGCTAACAAAACCAGGAACTGAACCATCTGAGCTCAAGGCTCTCTTACTAGCGTTCTTTGGCTTTCGGTTTACAACTCAATCTACCAGGACCGGAATTTCATGTATAGAAGGCGGTATCCGGTTTATACGTAGCAAAATCATCTTTTAGCCGACAGCTAGTGCAATCGGATTTTCCCAAGAGGAACTTCTCAGAGAGCTCCATGACGTGAGTGCTTTTGCACACCCACCGGGTTTTCTGCAATCATTCTTCGTCAGGTCAGCGTTTAAAAATAAACAGTCGAGGGCTGGAACTTCATCAAAAGGATTTCCACAATCGATCTTTTCAGCCCAAGAGCTTCAAGAGGCAGGGGTTTTATTCTGGGGATGGAGCTCGCTTGAACAATCTCCTTTTTTTGGCCTCCCGCCTGACCTATTAAATATCAATTTTCGCGATGGATTGTTGGAGATACCTCCTCTGTGCCTTAATGAGAATACAACTACCATGTTGTTGAATTTTGTGGCGTATGAGTAATGTGATGAATCCCAAAGGCCATACTTCACGAATTACCTCCTGTTCCTAGATAGCCTGATTAACACTATAAAGGATGTTGAAATCCTAGGTAACAATGGGATCATAACATATCCCCTCAGAACTGAGAAGGAGGTAGTCGGCCTTTTCAATAACTTTTGTAAGGTGATACTGTATGACTTCAATCAAATCTATTTATCCGTTGACATGGAAGCTGTCAACGTTTATTACTTTCACTTTTATCACAATAGATGTTGCTTCTGGTGGAGCAAACTAAAGAAGGAACGATTCAGCAGTCCTTGGACAATTCTGTCACTTGTCGCTGCCATTGTTCTTTTCATACTAACACTGCTCCAAACAATTTACACCGTGTTTCTTATCACCATCCAAATTAGGTGCAGCCACAAAGATCCACTACAGTAGCTCTCCTTAGTCTCCTTGTTTCAAAAGTTTCTTCTCGACTACGTGTGGTACTTATCATTACCTTCTCATACATTGGACTTGTATTTGTGTGTTTTACCGGGTGCTGGAATAAGTGTTGCGATAAATGTTGTGTAGTAAGGACCTCTTAAATTAATATATTATGTTTTGTTTGTTCGAATCATTTTCTTAATCATAATGTGCTACTAGTATTTTTGGGTCTTTCCTACAGTTTTTTCCGTTAGAAATTATCTATACGCGGATTCTAGAGTTCAACTGCATGAGATAAAACACTAATAGTAGAGAAGATGGTTGTTATAATATTGTTACTTTTTGCTAAAATGTCGTGTTGAATGCTATATGATGCACGAAGCTCACTAAGCTGATTCTAGTTTATATTCGAAAATATTTTTGAGTATGTTATACTTCATAACACAGTGCTTTCTTTAACTTACATATTTATGTTATCTTTTTTGACACTCTACACGCCTATAATCTGTCCTCTTCCTATCATGCATCCTCTATCTAAATATCGAAAATATTAATAAAATTAAACAGAAAGGGGGAAAAAAAAAAACAAATGATAAAGCATTACCATTTAACACCCTAATGTTGGTTGCATTTTATGTCGTTTTATGGATTTGAATTCTCTCCATTTATTTTATTTTAATTTTCATCAATTTACAAATTAATAGTTGATATTATATTTTTAACTACCGTTATATAGATTTGGATTTCTCCTAGTTACATTTTGTCAATTTTTATCAATTTATGAATTAATGGTTAAGATTGTATTTTTAAACTAGCATGTAACATCATTATAATGTATCTTCATCATGATTTCAACCATTAATTATACGTGGTATTTTAATAGGGAAATTGAGAGACATAGATGGAGATGATCCATTTTCATTAGGACATATGAATACAAGTGCAGAACTTTAACAACCCTAGAAGGAGCCTAGTAGAGTTTACTTTAGAACTGTCATATCTTACATGCATCTACAACATGTTTAACTAAATTGTAATTTAAGAGTTTTTATTTTAATTATTAAATTTCAGTTTGTTTCAATTTATTTTATGGATTTAACCATCTTTTATAATTTATGAAAGTATACTTGCATAAAATGTGATATCTTATGTTGGTGTTGAATCAATCAAAAATAAGTTCCTACTTTAGAATATGAATTATATTATGTATAATAATGAGTAGGGTCGAATCCACAAGAATTGGTAAATTTTATTTCTTATAAAAGTAACAGAATAAAACAAAAAAAAAAAAAAAAGATGGAAGTTTTGTAGAAACTAAGGTGAACTAAAATAATCTACAAATAGAAAGTAATGCAACTTAATAGAATAATCAATAATATTGAACATCTAACCGAAGGTACAATTACAATTTTAGTTCATGGAATTGATCATTGATTCAAAGATAATTTTACTTTATCCCAAATAAATTGGTTCTAGCTATTAATGAGCTCTAATAAACAAACTCTTTAATTATTTCTCTCATTGACTAAATAACCTTAAATAAGCTCTTAAGGCTTAATTTGTCAATAGCACTAAGAATCAAAGAGATTAGCAATTCTAGCCAATAAGCTCTTAAGGTTAAATTAGTCTTGCATTTCTTTTATATCTTGTAAAATAAATCTTAGTGAATATTTACGTATCTTTTAAAAGAAAATAATCCCTTGCTTTCCTCTTTGATGTGATACATGGGGCTAGCTATCTTTTCTTTCCTAAATTAAAGATACTCAAATTTTCTTGAATCACATTATTAGATGAACGTAATCATTTTCCATATTAAAGATTAAGTTTCCAAAATTCTTCAAAGCACATTGATGATACTAATATAACATCGATATTCTTTGATTCCTTTTTAGATGCATCTTAAACTTTTCTCTTTTGGAAGACTTGCTTTTAAGAAAAACTAGGATAAGTTGCAAATTGCATGGCATCTCTAATCAAATTTTCAAACCCTTTTTGTTGCAATTGTTGCCCTTGTGATTATTCTTATGTATATTTTTTGCATTGGCACATTTAAAATATAAAAATATACACATAATGGGATTATAAAGTTAGAACAAAATAATATAATTTTCACAATTAGCATCTTATAAAAAATACTAAATTCATTTAACAATGGTATTGCTAACATATAAGAGGATGATGATGTTAGTATTAGACCATAATATTTCAAGTATATAATCGCTACTAGTTTTATTCATAAAGTTAGCATATAATGTAAATTTCGAGCCAACTATATATATATGTGTGTGTATATATATATGTATGTATACATATGTATTTATATAATATATGAATTATGACAATAGAAGTTATATATGTCTACATTTCCATAAATGTAAACGAAAAATTTATTTAAGTGTGAGGTTATAACAAAAGAGCCTTTTAGTTACAAATAAAATATTACTAAGTTTTTTTTTTTTTTTTTAATGTTTGGTTAGGTTTATCCTTTCAAACTAATTATAAACTTTTTATTTAAAAATTTTTGAAACCAAATTAAAGGAAAAAGAAAACTATATTTTCAATTTGGTTTCCCAATTTTGTTGCCTACCCCTATCCAAAGTGACAAAACTCTCCCCAACCACCCCTGTTTCTTCTTTTCTTTTTTTCGTATTTTAATATCATTTTATTTTTATATTTTATTCTATTATTTATTTAATATAATTGTGTGGACCAATAAAATGCTTACATGTATCATTTATCAATGAAAAAATTAACTCGTTTATGAATGTTGAGGAATAAGTAGGAAAGGAAAAAGAAAAAGAAAAAAAAAAAAGAAAGAAGTTTTAAGATTCAAATAAATAGATGGTAAAATATTGAAAAATAAAAGTTATATTAATCTAATTACGCGCATACATAGTCTCTGCTTGACGTTAATCTGACCATAGGTTTTACTTTTACATATGTGCCGTGTGCGTCGCATATCCTCCTCCGGTGGACAACTTTTTTCTGGAACTTCAGTCACCAGGCGTGGCCTTGACGTAGGAGGACTTGGTGACGTGGGCTTCAATTTGGTTTGAACGTAGCACTTGGACTTCAGATATTGAAGTCAAGCGTTGGTGCTACATGGAAGTGGGCTGATGTGGGCTTGGGCTACTTTGATGTGGCATTCGGCTTAGTCCAACAGTTATATATTATTTCTTATGTTTTATTATTTTATTATTTTTATTTGTTTTTTTTTATTTTTTTATTTTCTTGTTATCATTTTTCATTTGAAAATGGACGCCCTATGTTGTAAAAAAATGGGTTGTCTGCCCCCTTAATTTCGGATCATGAGCTAAGAATGGCTAATATATATTCAGTAATGTCAAAAATTAAAAAAAAAAATTTAAATATGATAAAAGAGAACAACATCGAATCCTATAGAGAATAAGCTAAAATTCCTAAATTATTAGCAGGGAATTGAGCTATCCATCGCATTAATGACAATACAATTTTACTAACTAAAACTATTAACTCACATAACTATTTGCTTGATCCTTTTCAGACTTTAGTCAAACTGCCTTAAATAACTTGGTTGCTTTTGCCGAGTATTAGTAATACTTTTGAGTTTTAGACTAGTCAAGATAACTAAATTAAGATAAAATAAGTGTACTAAGGTTTCGCAAAATTGATGCACATGTGGTTTCTCTACTTAATGGTGTGCATTAGGATAAATCGGTCCTAAACCACCGGTTTATGGGTCAGCTAGACTCAACCCTTAAATCTACAAGTCCAAATTGGTTCAACCAAACTGATAGTTCAAGGGTTGGTTTAGTAACTCTTGAATCATGAGTTTGGTTTTTTTTTTTTTAAGAAATTCCTCTTTTAGTAAATTATTGCAAATAATTTGTTGTCTACTTAGGTATTTTTATTTCAAATAATTCTAAAACTTTTTTTTTCAATTAGAATAATTCACTTTTATTTTCAATTGGAATTTTTTTAATTAATTTATATTGCATGAGCATAATGTACAATGTTAAGTAAGAATGGCCAAAGTTAAAGAAATTGTAAAGAAGGAAGATTTCTTATACGAATCTTGGAATATATTGTCAATATGAAAATGAAATAAATCACAACGTAACTATAACTGTAATTTGTGATGATACGTTACAAAATATTATTTCTTAGATCAAAGTTCAGTTGCTGAATAGAAATATGAATTATAATGCCATCCAAAAGGTATAGAAAAGCCATATCTCAATTCATTCTTAGAGAAATTAGGGGTAATGAGGGAGAAAAAATTCTTTATTGATCTTAAGGTTGCTTTGAAAGTGCCTATAAATCCGCTAGTTGGACTGAAATCGCCTAGTTTAGTATATATATATATAACAAATTTTTTAGCGTATTGGTCGATTTTAAATTAAGTAAAAAACCAAGTATATGTGATTATTCATTTATATTTTTCGATAGAAAAATAATTTTTGTTGATGTTAATTTGAAAAACTTGAGAGTGAATCACTAATTTGAATGAGAAAACAAATGGTTATTGCTTACTGGGTCTTACCATGCGTTGGTTTATGCTTAGGAGTAAAACCCACGGCCAACCTTGAGCTTCCATTTGATTTGCTCTAATCGTTGAAGTAGGCACATTAGGATGTGCATTGTAAGATGATGAAGAGATTAAAGCTGATGGTGGTCATGTTGATTTGTTTTCCTATTTATTTTATCTTTTATTTTTGGAAATTAGAAGTTTAGGCAGACTAAACTATTAATTCAACTGATAGGTTGACCTGTCGATTTAAGATCCTATTGGATCGACTGTTTACTATGACCAAACCATTTATTCAACCACTGATTCATAGGTCGGTTCAGGCCTATCCTTATCCAAGTTGAGTTAGTTTACGGTTCGAAACTAACCTTTACATGGATTTACCTCTACTATATTAATAAGATGGCTTCGTTGAAGTTTTATATTGGAAGATTTGAGTGTAGTCCTTTGATGAGACTTCAAGTATGCTTTGATGATAATTCATTCAAATCTTTTGCTAGATGGGATTTGGATGAAGCCTTTATAGACATCTTGATGTTATATTGAGCTTGGGATCATGTTTCCCTTCTTTACAAGACATTGCTGGACATGTAAGGGAGGGAACTTCATTTGATTTTCTTAAGGAGAGATATTAAGAAACTCACTTGCTACAAGAGGATTCCAACGTTATGACTAGCATTTGGATCTCATACTTTGGGGCTTGGGGTTCTTCTAGTTTGGCTTGTGTACTCCATTATAGCATTATGTCGTTTTATCTTATATTTCTACTATAAAAACAATACAATTTCTATAAATTAGTAGTTAAAATTTAGAGACTTAATATGAAACCTTTGAAAAACTTAAATAAATGAAAATTAATAAGTAATAGTAGTATGCTAATAGTAATGTTAATAATGGCCTAATCAAGAATATCAAGTATAAATACAACAAAGGGAACAAATAGACTTAGATATATGTATAGAATTATAGATAAGAGCACAAATAATAATCATAGAGTAACTATAAGATAAAAAATAATAATTATGGTAGTGTCTAAACTACTTAAAATTCAAAGAGTAATTTGTGCATTAATCCTATCGGTATTCGCATCCTGCAAAATTGCTAAAACTTACTCTATATTAAGTATTGGCCTTTATAATGTCGTAAGCAATGAGAAAAACTTTTCAAAGTTGATTAATTTAATAAATGCAATGCTAGATCCAAATTTCAACAATCCCAGTGCAGCGAAGTAACATTTCATAAAATCTACAAACCTAATCATGAACCCGGAACTAAGCTTAGACATACATATTTACTCTGAGAACTAACAAAATCAACGATAAACACTCTTAACAATTCTAATAAATATCATTTGCACAGTTTCGACGGCAGGCCTTCTAGCATGGTGTTACCTTGATTGACTTCCTTCGATGACGACATTATCTGTTCAGTACTCTTAAGATAAATTTCTTACTTTTGGATGGTGCTATCAACATAGTCAACTATCATCTTAGCAGATGCCATTGTCTAAGTCATCAATTCTCTTTCTTAAGTGGGAGTTACCAAAATGTAGTGAGGGCATTTGGTTGGTCACATATATTCGGCGCAAGCTAAGTGCCTTACTTAGCTCTAATATAGTGATGTGGAGACGACTTAAAGGGAAAAGTAGGGAGGAGTTATAAAACATTAATCATACTGTTAGTGAGAAAAGTAGTTTTATTTTGGACATCGGATTAATAGTTTCACAATACACCACCATTTCCATGATTTTTCAATTGTACCGAGAAACTTTTGAATATTTATAGAGTTTAGGGATTAATAACATTTGTTAGATTATATTAGCGATAAATAACTAAGATGAATCCTCCTTTTATTGAATACCTTCATGGGCTCTTTTTAAGTTGAGGCCTGTGAAAGGCCTTTCCAAGTGTATAAGAATTTTGTGAAAGGTTGAGAGTATGTTCAATTATTTATATTTCAAGTTCATGGTGTCAAATTTTCTCAAGCCCATCCTAAGTTGATGGATTTGACTCTTTGGTTAAATCTAGATTATTAAAGAGTTTAAAGGAAAAAAAAAATTATAAATCCATTTCAACCTTTCATAACTTTTTTTTTTGTCACTAATTTGTATATATACCATGATTCGATTTTAGTAAAAAGAAATATTTTTGACTTGAGGGAAAAGATGACATAACGATGATATCTTTTAAAGAACGCCGTTGAAGTATTGTTTGATTGCTATATTTTTATGGTATAACACTAAAATGTTTTTTTAGTCCATCGTTAAGTTTGCATATTAATCAAAATATATTTTATAGTAAAAAATTTCAAAAATATATTTAACAATACAAAAATATATTTGGTGATATAAAAATATATTTTATAGTACAGAGTTAATATATATTTTTGAAATTTCAAAGATAATTTTACATGAATTTTCCTAATCATAATACAAAATTTTATTGTAATTCGTAATATAAATAAATGACTTGTTTGATTTTTTTCTTTAATGTTTTTGTCTCAAAAGTTATATTCTTCTATTCTTCTTGTCGTTTCACTTCCACTGTACTGTTCATATTTACTCGAACTACCTAAGTTATTTATCTATATTTATATATATTTTGGAGTTGTTAGTCGTGACATCATTCCACCTTCAACCACCAGATGGTGGGCATATTAATTTAAATTAACTCAGTGTCAGTGTGCTAGTGGGAATATTAATTTAAATTGACTCAGTATCAGTGTGTCACGTCGTTGGAAAAAATTTTTCTTAACCCCAGTTGTTATATGATATATATTACCTTCTATGTACTTCCAAGGGAGCTAACTACAAAAAGCTTGTCTTCACATTAGTCAACTTGTATCGTCGTCGTCTGAACGGTAACTTCTTAGATGGGACTGTAGCTACCCTTCTAAAAGGAAGGTTCCCAAATCCCATGTAATTACTTCCATTTTTTTTTCCTCCCTATATTGGAATTCGACATTTATAAGTAAAGTTTCCATGTAGAGCTCTAACTTTTGATTTTGATAACTACAGTTAGTATCGTTTCACATGTTATATATTTTCTTCTATAAAAGAAAGTTGAAATGAAAAATATTTTCTTCTATAAAAGAAAGTTGAAATGAAAGATGATCTAAAAACATCTTAAATTAAAAATCCGAGAAAAGGATCTAAAATTTTTATTTTTATTTTTTATTAGATTTACGTATAAGAGCTAATAGAAGAACACTCTAAAATATTTTAGTATCTCTATATTATAATGGCAAGGCAACTATAGAAAATTTTATAAAACACATTTAGAAAAATAATTCTTTACCCTTGCTTACTTACAATATGAGGCCTCCATTTTCTAACATGACATGTATTCTAAATAAATAAATATATGCCATAATCTCTTTACCCCTTTTTGGCACTTTGATCCTTTCTTTTTCTCATTATGTTTCATATATTTCCTATGATTTAAATTTAACACTTCATCACCATATGCACAAAAAGGATAAATGTCATAGTATAGATATATGATGACTTTCCTTTTAATATGTATCTTCTCCATTTCTATTCTTTTAAGTTATATTAACAATTGAGATTTTAGATTATTTAAATTTTTAACTATTTTATGATATTATTGTCACGTCATTTTTTCCCTATAATTTTAGCTATTAATTATATATAACAATAATTAAGGAGAAAAAATTGAGAGATTGAGAAAATAAAAATAGAGAAAAATGTAAATCATTTAAAGTTTTTATTGTCCTTAACTTTTATTTATTTATTTTTTTGTTGGTTCATCGATTATGGTAATAGTTTAACATAAGTTGATTTTAGAGAGAAATTTTTTTCCGGGAAATCTTTATACTTGGAGAAAGGGAAAAGAAGTTAATAAAATAACTTTTCATAACCTTGATAAGTCATCCATCATTCATGTTATTTATAGATAAATTAAACCTATATACAGTTATTTCAATCATACTACCTTCTACGATTAGGGGAGCTAGCTTACATAAGAGGATTTACATTCACACTTAAGTCATTTCCTAGCATAAGTACAAGTTATTAGGAAGCTGACAAGCAAAAGGTTTGTCTTCCACATAAAAGTTAACCGAGTTTGAATAAATAAACAATCTTTGTGTGGAAACTTTTCATTCATGTATAGATGTAAGCCTTGTCTAGAAATATAATACCAACGCCAAGATGAGGCCACCCATTGTTGTTTTAGTTATATGTATGATTCTGGGTAACTGGAGGTTTCTTAACAAGACTCACCTTCATTGAGATTCTCTTTATTTTTTAGTATCGCTTCAGAGAATCCTCCATCACCACCCCACCACCCCCCTCCCCCCGACTTTCTTTCCCTTTTATTCCTTATATATTAGTAAGGGGCATTAGTTTTTTAACCTAGTTGATATTCGCTTGACTTGGCTCATGAGCATACTTCTTGGTTAAAATTTTAGACATAATTCACTTCATTTCATCCAATCTTAAGTTATGGCCTATATTCACATCAAATCTTCTAGTCATTTTCTGCTCATTCTCCTATTGTTCCATTTACTTGTATCTTCATACATACAATAACTATTAAATGAAGAAAAAAAATCCCGTAGTCTATTGGATAGCTAATACTTGCTAGTAAGTGAGAAACGCCTGACAAAGCTTTATTTATACAAGAAACCTGTTATTTTCCTTAAAAATATCTATGCTATTGATTAGTAGGCCATCATAAGCCTCACTAGTTGAGTAACTACCTCTTACAATCCTTCTTCCTAATACCATCTATTTCTCTCTCTCAAGTAAGGTTGCATGACTTGCATCCAAGCCACCAATCGTACTTGGGTGCAACCACCTTAGACCATAAGTCCAACCTAGATCATAGTTGGGTACCTCTATATGTTGTCGCATCTAAGCGGGCAAGTCTCACCTAGATGCACCATGCCGGCTAAAGGGTTGACTACATAGCAACAACATTACTTGGATTTCCAAAGGAAGGAGAAAAAGAAATAGTAAAAAGTTCTTAGGACATTTAATGTATTACAAAAGTGAAAGGGATATTTCACCTTTATTTCAATTTTATTCCATATATGTTGATATTATTGAAAATAAACCATGAATAAAAGTGTAATAGTAATTGCATCTTTTTCAATAGTTATCTCATTCATTTGATAGGCTAGAGCTATTAGAACCTTAGTTTTGACTGCCGGCAACTCTTTTTATTGCATACTATTGATTAGAAAACAATCACCTAGTAACCACATTACCTATGTTATAAAGAAAATGTTAATAGGCACTATAAGTACACTTGTTAAGAAGTTAAATACGTAAACTTTTTATCTCTCTATATACTTATTTTTCAATGAAATATATAATCAGTATTGAAAAGGGTTAAAAGTCTTTTTTTTAAAAAAAAATATATTAGTTAAGTGTTTTAGACACCCATTAATCAGACAATACGTGAAATAGCATTTCAGAAAGAAATTTTCTATTCATTGTTCTTTCTTCCTTATATTGGAAGTTTAGATATTTCTTTAAATGATAGTTAAATGTATCAGCAGCACTATGTCATGCAACTCCCACATCCATCTTACGGAGCATCGTCTTAAGCCACGGATTAAAGACCCGCAACTACCCACATTCATTAATATATTATAAACCTTGTAGTATCTCCATGAACGTAGGCCACGAGATATGTGTGTTTGTGCTTTATTGCTCAACATATCTCATGTGGAATAAAATGTGACTACAATCGTTGTGCTCTTTTATTTCTTTCTCTAATATTATGAGACAATACTTTATCAAAATGTAGTTTTTTTTCCCCTTTACTCTTTTTCAAATGACTTGTAAGCTCTATCGTAAACATTGATATGCCCTGAAATGCTATAAATGACTTCTTAAACATTGATAATTTAACAGATAATTTTAAAAGTTGCAAATAATTCTTTTAAAATTTAATTTTATCGTGAAAACAAACCTTTGAGGCTATATCAAAAAGTGCTTTAAACTTAATATATTTTTTTAAAAGGCAAGTTTCATTTGTATTATCAATTTATTAAAATTTAAGAAGGTTATTTGGATTGAAAATTTAAAATTATATTCATAGGTCAAAGTTTAGGGAATTGTTAGCAATTTCCCTATCATTTTCTTTTCTCTCTCTCTATTTTTATTTTTTTTTAATTTTCTATAAAGGACCTTCCCAATATTGAGAAGTAATAAAATGATTTAGATTTACTATTAATTACCTGAACTTTAAAAATATCAATTTAGTAGTTATAAACTTTTAGAAGCCATTTATAATATATGGACTAACTTTATTTAGATAGTTAATTATAAAAATGAATAAATTTTTAATACTAAATTAACACTTGCCGGTATCATATAACTAATTATAGAATTAAGTAAATTTTAGGTACACGTTTCAAGGGTCTCGTCCACACAATTTGCATTATAAGGTAGCTGCAATACATAAATGTCGACAAGACCAGTTGAAGCATTGAATTGGCGAAATAATTTTTTTTGATGTACTGTAGGGCCCTCATGGTCCTATCCGACATAAGTATTGACTTGTTATGAGAATTGACATGTTCAATTGTCGCCGATGGGGGGAAAGAAAAATTTGCAAATGTTTTCCAAAAAGGCTTTAGATTTCTCCGGGTATATAGAAATGTATAATCCACTCCATTTGTCTTTTTCCCTTAACACTGTTAATAAAGGCTTTTTGAATAACGTCCCAAAAATAATCAGCATTATTGATGTGGTAATACTTTGACATAGAATGCTAAAAAAGTTGCTAGTTACAGCTATGCACCTTTCTTTTATTATTAACTTAATATTTGACCTTGATAAATATATATATGAAAATATTGACGATAACATTCTTCTGAAGTGAGCTCACATTTAATTAATATTTTGATTTTTTTTTTTCAGTGAAAAGCATAATCAGGAGAATATTATTCCTTTTTTTTTTTTTCTAATGTGCTTTATATTCAATGATCATCAACTAGTCAGTAATTAAGAATAGATAGCGTAATTACTTTTTAACCAAATATCCAATAAGAAAAATGATTTAATGAGTTTAGTTTAATATTTGACTTAATTAAGAAAATTTAAATTTATTGATCAGCAATTTTTAAAAAGTTTTTGGTTCCCACACTGTTATTATTTTGAATCAATACCTTAACACTTTTTCTAGCTAATTTTAGTGTAAATAATAATTAATAACATAATATTATTATAAAGAAATTATAGTATTGTTTCAAAATAATAACAGTGTGGGAA